>VZZY01002874.1:91427-112645 GCA_013400335.1 Eurystomus gularis
AAAAGAGAGAGGGAGAAAGAGAGAGAAGACCAGGTTTGTCTCTCTCTGTTTCAGATGGGGAACACTTGGCATGGAGCAGTCCTTCAAAAAAGGGTCTGGGGAGTAGTGGGTCACAAATTGAATGTGAGTCAGCAATGTCCTGTTGTTGTGAAAAAGGCGTACTACAAATTAGGATGCATAAACAAGGCTATTGTTTTTAAGGCATGTCAAAGACTCCTTCCTCTTTGTTCAACATAGTGGTGACTTGGTTGTATCCGGTTCTGGACACTGTGCTAAAAGTACAGAGTGTGCGCACAATGGTAACAGGATAATCAAAATGGTTCTTATATTGCCAGTAAGGAAAAACACAGCAAGTGGGTGCATTATTCTCCATTCTAGAAATGACAAGAAGTCAGCAGCTTAAATTGTCACAAAAACAGGTGAAAAGACAAGATGGAGAACTGTGCAGCAGTAAAGCAAATTGCCTCAAGAAGCCGAGGGAATTATGTTCATGTAGGTTTTTCAGAACAGGATAGACACATCTCTGGTAGGAGTGACATGTACAGCTTTGGCTTCCTCAGGAAGAACAGGAAAAACTAATCTGTGTAATTCCCATTTTGCATGAGAGCTTTAATCACCAAACTTCTAGGTGAAAGGGAATGAGCTGTGGTTCTGTGAAGTCTGCATCACATTCTCAGTTGTGTCTGGCAAAGGAGTCAGTTGGGTCATTATTTGTTTGTTGAAGTGATTTTTTAATTTTCTATTTGGCACTGCCCAAATTAGTGGTTTGGGGTTTTTTTCAGCACAGAAGCAAGTGGCTTCTATGTTCCTGTAAACAAGTGTTCATGAAAGCTGGTAGTTTTAGGTGTCCTCAGAGGTATGTTGAAAGCAAGCAGGAATTTTGGAGATCTGAACTTTGGACATGGATACTTAGCAGCTTTTGGTGTTCCTGCTCTTTAGAGCAAAGACTGTCTTGGAAAGATGGTGGGCAAGAACAAAAATCCAGGGAACTACAGACTGCTCTGCTTGACCTCTGTACTTGGAAAGCTTGAGGAATCAATCTTCCTGGAAGTCATTTCCAGCCACATGAAGGACAAGAAGGATTGGGAGCAACCAGTATGGGTTTACTAAAGGCAGATTGTGCCTGATCAACCTGATTGCCTTCTCTAATGAGATGACTGAGTGTGGACAAGTGTGGGAGTCCACAGCTGGTGTGAGGACTCAGGGATGGACCTTAGCCTTGAGCAGATAATGATGTTTTCCTAAAAGAGCCGGGGAAGCCCTGAGGCTGAAGAGTCCCAGGGAGTGAAGGAGATAAGAGGCCTAATGAGCAAATTCCACAGAACAGCAACCTGGCAAGAAGTCAGTGGAGGAACAACAAGAACACTAACCAATCAGCATGTGTAGGGAGAATGGACTGAGGTATCCTACAATAATGAGAGCTTAAAGAATATGTGCTACCAGTTAGAAATTGTTGCTAGGTAAATGATGTGCACAATGTAACCAATAGCAGAATAGCTTGTACTGCGTGCTGTGCCAAAGAGGTTATAAAAGAGCGATGTTTTACTAAATAAATGGCTTTCACTTGATCACATTGATCATGGCGTGATTGACCCGAGCTCCTGCAGACAAGGAGTAGAGGTTGCTTAACTTGCCTTTAGCAAGGCCTTTAACATGATCTTCTATAGTACCCTTATAGTTAAAATGGTGAGTTATAGACTAGATGGTAAAGTGGCCTGAAAATTGCCTGGACTATTGGGCTTAAAAGATTGTGATTAGTAGTACAAAGTCCAATGGATAGCAGGTTAAAAGTTGTGACCCTCAGGGTTCATAAAGCAGCCAATACTGTTTAACATCTTTATTAATGATCTGGACATCTGACAATGGAAACATTCAGTAGGAAGGAGAGGAGGGCAAATTCATTCAGAAGAACCCAGACAGTCTGGGCAACTTAATGAAATACAGAAAATGCAAAATCAATGTGCTGCACTTGGCATGGAATAACCCTATGGAGCAGTACCGGCTGGGAGCTGACCAACTGAAAAAAGCTTGGCAGGAAAGGACCTGGCAGATAAGAAGTTGAACATGAACCAGAAGCAGGTGCCTGAAGCAAAGAAGACCAACAGCATCCTGGGGCACAGCAAGCAGCTCTAGGGAGAAGATCCTCTCCTCTCTGGGCACTGTTGAGACCACAACAGAAATCCTATGGACAGTTTTGTGAAGTACAAGCACAAAGAGGGCCTAGTGCAAGAAGGACACTGGTGCCAGTACAGCTCAGAGCTACCATAGCAGACAGAGGGCTGAAGCACACAGCATATGAGGAATGGCTAAGAGATGTGTGTTTATTCAGTCTGGAGAAGAATGGCTTAGGGGAGATCTCACTGCTACCTACAACTACTTGATCAGAAAAGATGGAGTCAGACTCTTCTCAGAAGTGCACAGTGAGAGCATGAGAGGCAATGGTGAAAAGGAAATTCTGACATGATATAAGGAAGAATGTTTTCATTATAATGGCAGACAGACTGTGGAATAGGGGCCCAGGTAGGTTCTGAAATCTCCATCCTCATAAAGAGGACACGACCCTGAGCTACTTGCTATAACCAGACCTGCTTGGAGCAGCAGACTGGACTGGATGGCCTCCAGTGGTCCCTTTCAGCCACAGGGTCCTCTGATTCTATGAAAAAGAGGGACTGGAGTTTCCTTAAACAGTTTGCTTTGTTTTGTTTTGTAGATTAGGATGAGTAAAGGACAGCAATATCCATGTAATCTGTCTGTTTGAAATGGGCATTTAAATGAAAACTAAATGGTCAGGCAATTGGGGATTAAGATGCTCTTCCAGTGTTCAGGTTGCTATCATGTGGTATCAGTGAGCAGAGTACCAGCAAACCCTGGTGGTGCATCGATCTCAATGACACTTCACCCTTGTATCTGCTCCCTAGCTGCTCACCTGAGAAGTACGAGGAAAGAGAAAAGATCTCTGACATTAGTTGTTTTCCTTTGATGTCTGATTATGCATGCCTGAATTCCTTTACCTTTTCTACCCTGGGAGCATGTTGGCGTGCATCCTGTTTTGCAGGAGGAGATAGATGCCTGCTAAATGTGTATCTGCTCCCTTGCCTTCCTTCCCTCCCTCTCTCACTTCTATTGTAGAACCAGCAATACACCGCAGGAGTCCATACTTTATTTAATATTAGTACATATGTTTCACAGCACAATCTAGATGGCTTCTCATTTCTAAACTACCAATCTTCGGTATTCAGCAACAATAAAGTGTATCTTTTACTTGAAACAAGTTTTAATTTGAATCACAAATTATCTTGTGTCTGATTTATCAGCAGTGTGTTGTACAGTAAGGATATCCAGGAGTGAATCATTTTGCAATTCAAGCTCTACAGTACTACCAGGTTATTGAAATTATGTATATTATACTCTTTAGGCATTTCAAGTGTATTGCTAAAATTTCAATAGGCAATTCCACAACTTACAATATTATTAAGATAAGCTGCTGCTTTATTTGAAGTTCACATCTATCAGCCATAAGACTGTGCCTGGCACATGGCTCTGAATGCAAAAAATTTTTTAAATATACTTTTCTGAAGTTTTTAAAGGATGACTACCAGGCTGAGTCGTTTGCAGCTGGACATAGACAACATGCTGTGACCTCATCAGTAAAGGTAACTTCTTCATATATGCATAATAGAAGCCAACATAATTTCAACAGGGAAAACCAAGCTTTTAGGAGCCATCACAGGCAGGAATTAAAGCTAACAGACTCAGGTGATATCTGAGCTACTTTGACATCTTAATTCAAAACTCTAACCAAAGCAGATACTACCATCATTCACAAGACTAGAGTTTGGTACATTTTTTTATTTCTCCAGCATAGTTTCCTAGCAAAATGAAGTGTTGTAACTTTACCATCTGTTTGTTAGTCATCTTTAAATGTTTTTTAAATGTTGGACAATTTCAACAACAGTGATGCAGAAAGAGTAATAGAGATTTAATGGCCTCAGAGATGTTATATTTCTGTCTCTAGCCCACATACTTCATTGTTCCAAGCTATTATTTTTTATTGGTCTCATGCAGGATGAGCTTCCTGGGCCAAGAAATGAAGGAGCAGAAATTCCAACAGAAATGGCATTCCTGTAACATTTCTTCCCAGAATAAGACAGAAAATAAATAAATAAATAAATAAATAAAGTCCCACAGGTATGGTATTCTGTAAGACTCTCAGCATATTTTTTTAGATTTCAGACCTTCATACACACACACACACACACACAAAAAAAAATATTTAAGTTATTTTCAGTATTGAGTGAAATCTAAAATACAAGATTTAGTTATTAGTGTTCCTGTTTTTAGAACAGAGCTGCTGTTAGGATTAGATACCAATAAATATAATAATTAAACACTATAAAACATTCTGCAAAACTCTGGGCAAAGAAGTCTTCATTGGCAGACCTCGCCTTTAGGTTTTTGTCTTGTCTACTTAAATTATAAGACTTTCAAGAAAGGGACTGTCTCAAAATACTTTTTTGGACAGCCCTTAGCATCTTGAACTTGGTTTGCTGGGCGTGAAAATAATAACAAAAAACTCCAGTAATAATATTTTTTTCAGGCTATTATGTGGGGGAAATAATACTTAGATGGGTAGGATTAATGTTCTGTTAAGGTGGTAGACTCATAGTTCTATCTTGTGTGGCTGACTCTCTTGAATTATGTGTTTTCTCTACTGAAAACAAATAGACCTCTGTAAAATGAACAAAACAGAAATCTTAATTTAAACCTCAGAAAAAGAAAAGTTCTTATTTCACCCATATATTCTCCCATATTACAATTCAAGTCCATAGGAAAGCCAAAATATTTCTAGGCAGTTCAGATCATTTTGCCTAATGTTATTTTTTAAAAAGTTAGAAACAAGAAAATGAAGTAATTTAATAAAGATTATCTCTAAGAACTTTAGTGCTCAAACTGCTGTAATGAATATATTCCAACCCTTTAAATCATCATGTCTAACAGAGGCATGCCTTTGGCTAGAATTATTAATTTTAATTATAGAGATGTGACAAGTATAGGCTTGACCCAGTCATCTCGTTGTGGTTTTTTATAAATGACTTGCTCTTAACCTGCAAACTCTTTGGGAGGAGAACTGTTTTAGAGTCCAGTGTTTGCAGAGCCTAGCAATAAGCAATATAAATAACTGTAATTTAGCCTAATCTATGCAGTTATAAATAAGGGTAATAGCTGGGTCATCCTGTCCCAGAAACATTTTTCTTACTACTGCTGATGGGAAGCATTCTTGGCATTTAATTATTATTTCTTTTCTGGTTTTGTTGGGATTAATTTGCCTGGGAAAGGTTTCTCGAGATGATTTGGCAGCATGCTTGACTGCTGGGTGTTGGAATATGACTTCTTTTTCCTGTTAGGGAGATAAAGGAATGGGGCAATATGATTTCATGTCATCTCAGTTTTGTGGAACCAGGGCATGGACGTGCAATATTCTGGTGAACTTCCACAGCAAGTTAGGAAATAGTATTGTGTTCTTTTACTTTCCCAAGTGCTTAAGAAATTACGTAAGCCCTCTAACGTTGTGTAAGGTACTATCTTTGACAGTTATGATGAATTAAAATATAGTACCCACATGTATCTTCTGACATTGGCCTTTTTTCTTTGGAATTTGATTGAGACTGAGTCTGAGGAATAACTTCAGGTTGTTTTACTTCAGTCTTTTTACCCTCCCTGAGAAATATTTAACATGTTTCATGTATAGACTCTTTTAGTTCTGGGTCTGAAGGTTTCTCCTGCAGCCTTCTGGAAAAATCTCTGAAGTGCTTCCCTGACTTCAAGGTATATACAATGACAACAACAACAGTGTACCCAAGTACCTGAGGAAGTGGCATATTTTTATATTTGTCTGTCTGCCAAGTTAAATCTCCTTCCTTGCAGCACACAAAGTCAAAGGTCAGAGGATCTGTGTATGTTTTAAAAGGTTTTGGAAAAGCCCGTGATGTCACTGCCTGAGTGGGATGCACTTTTCTGAGCTAACATGTTATGGGTCTTGCCACACTGTTGTACTCTCACAGATGTGTGTTCTTTTTTTTGCGATATACGCTGTAATAACCTATCTTGTCCTTTGTTACTCTGATTACTGTGTAGGCTGCTAGAGGCAGGTGGGAGGCTAGGTGCAGAGTTAGGCATTAACAAAATGTTCTCTCTAATTTTTCAGTGTGTCCAGTTGTTCCCTGGTGATGGAAATATGATGATAAATTAAGCTGGGGATTTTTGTGTGTGTGTTTTTTGTTTGTTTCTTTGTTTTTCTGTTTGGCACTTCTACTTATGTCTTGTAATAAAGAGGTATAACCAAAGATAGACCTGAAACTCTTTTCCTTTTTTCCAGGTCCAACACTCCTGAATTTTGTGCATGTTTAAAATCAAAGCTCTACCTAAGAATGATAAACAATCCCTATTGTTACAAAACCTCAAATAAAAAGAGGCCTTAAGCTGGAACTGTGCACACCACTGATATCGGAAAGGATGGAGCTGGGTGATAAAAGTTGCCTTATACCGTCTGAGGACCTTGATCCCATGCTGAAATCCATCAGATTGCATCTTGAAATCCAGATCCATATTTAGTGGCTTGTATTTATTTTATGCTCTCTGTGAGTAGAAGTTTTAAATAACAGAAAGATACTACTTGGCTATTTCCACCACAAATTTACTTAGCTTTTTTAATGTTATTAAACTGAACACTAACAGGGATTTTATGAAAGGCAAAGAAATCCTACATGTTTCAATTCAATCCTGTAAGAAGCTGAATAGAAGCACATGCAGACTATCAGTGTTCTTCATGTTAATAGCTACATATGTTTGCGTAGCTCCCCTCAACTTATGGCAGGCTAACATCACCTTCACACTTAGCACTGGAAGCAAGATAACATTGATGTTAAATTGTCTTTCCTACCTTTTTTTTTTTTTTTTTTTTAATTTAGTGACCTTAAAATTCCTTCAGAAGAGCATTTGCTTTGGTTTAAACTGTCAGCAAAAAGTAAAAGGTTAATGCATTATCAGCTCATTCTCTAAGTGTTTCAATTACCTCTTGCTTCTTACAAGATTAACCAGAAATGAATGAATAGAAATACGAAAGCTGAAATGATAGCAGTGTTAATCAGCTGACTTTTTTGTTTGTTCTGCTTCACAATTTTTTATTCATCTTAAGAGAGGATGAAAAATCATACAGATACAAATGTTTAAAGCACTAGGCTAGTCAGTGATTTGGAGACTCATTCAGTTGCTTGCTCTGAAAGACACTTCTTGTATGACCTTAGGCTCTTGTAAAATGAAGATAATAGCACTCTGTAGCTAACAGAATGTGAGAATGAATACATTAAAAATTTTGAGATGCTTCAAATGGATGAAGATTGGATGGGTAATGATCTAAACCAGAAGGTGAATTTATATCTCGTTTTCTAAGGAGGAAGCTTACTCTTTAAAAGCACTGAGGTGATTGCCTAATAAATCAGTAAACCTCAGTTTTGCAGTTTCAAGTTCATATGAAGAAACTGGGAGCACAAATTCCATAAAAACACAGCAGGTTTAAGTTTTCAAACTTGTGGAAAAATATACCTTTTTTTTTTCTTTCCCTTGTCTCTATAAAATGTGAATGATAGCTTTATTGCAATATGAAAATAATTATGAAGATTTAGAAGGAGCTTAATACAATTTCAGTTTTCTCAAGTAAAGCTTTCTGTAACACCACTGGTAATTTAAAATGTATTTGGACTTGTGTCCTGATAATATAAACTCATGCATTTAGAAGGTAAGCCCTGGGTTGGATGAATGTGTAGCACGGAATATAAAAGTCAGTTTAGTTGTTCCTTCAAGTACTAAACAGCAAAGTTTGAAGAATCACAGGAGACTGATGAACAGCGGATTACATAAAAGTGCGAGGTCAATGCAGAAGCATAAAACACATGACACAATATACTGAAGAATCACAGTTTGTTTTAGAGACAATTTCATTGAAGAAATTCTGTTAGTACTTATAATTGATGAAGTATGGCCTTAGCATATTTGCCAAGAGGGAAAAATAAGCTTGTTTTTGTGGTATCTAGGTGAACAAGGTCAAAGCAAAGCATGAAATAAGATAATACCAATCCTAGTGTAAATATGAGAACACTTCAGAGGCTAGTTAAAATATAATAACTTTTCCAATACGCACCTCTCCTATGAGAGGTTTGTATTATATTTCTCTGGTGTCTTTAAGGCTGTTAGATTATGTGTTATCCAGTTAAAAAAAAATATTCATAACAAAACCAAGAAGTTGTAGTTCTAAGGATAATCAGCATTTACTAAGCAATCAAACCTAGCTTCTCTTCCTTGGAAAGGAGAAGAGCTGTTTATTTCAAACCCTTCACACTCTTTACTAAGCAATGCTACTCTTGATACTGTTGCAGGATGTGCCTACTGCTATTAACAAATAAGAAAGGAGATGGTGTTTCCTAAAGTGTACTATTGAGTACTGCTGTTGGTTAGGGTAGCAGCTGAACTACTGGGACTGCAAAGCATGGCAACGCACAGCTCTCCCCTTCGTTATCAGCGTGCTGACTCTGATGATAGCACACGCCATGAAGTGCTTCAGGTGAAGGTCCAGTGCTTTAGTTTGTAACGTGGCTAATGTTAGCCTATGATGTATGATAGTGAGAGGACTGACTTTTTGGATCATGCCAATTAGTTTATTCTCTGAACTTTTAAGATGAATTGTTACTGCAATTGCTGTCTCAGCTATGGCAATGCAGAGGCTATTCTTTGTACATTGGAGCCTTTTAAAACTCTAAGCCATTTGCCTCAAGTATTTTCTATTTTCTGTTTGCTACCTTGTGTTTTCATAAAGTGCCCTCTTGTCCTTCAAAACAGGAAGGCTCAGTTGGCCCTCTCTGTTCTCTTCATTCTATTGTACAGCTGGCTTATATATTTTTGTGTCTTCTTTTCACAAACTGAATAATTAATCTTTTTTGTCATGTTTTAAATCGGAAAGCATGCCCCCTTCATTTCTGTTCATCCTCCCACAGTCACATTTTTTTTTTTTTAGCTTGGTTTCCAAGGCTTGCATGTGCAGTCTTTCTCTGTAGATGTCTATATACCCTTGTATGTCAATTTATAATGGCATTCAATTCACTGACCAATTTTATCTGAATTTGTTAGGGGACAGAGGTCTGAAAGACAATTAGTTTCCTATAAATAACTTTTAAACAAGTGCTTAAGACAAGGTAGCAATGTGACCTCACTTTAGCAGACATTGAATAATTCACAACTGATAGGGCTTGAGAGTGCTCCTGGGAAAAGTCTCATTCAGAGGATCTCTGATGCCTGCCTGCAGGCAGTTATCAGGACCTCATGGAAGTACCTGGTTTTAATTAGGGGCATAACAGAGAAAGAATGAGGACCTGCCAGCATGTACTGAAAAAATACTTGTATTTTCCCTCTTCTTCACCGTAAATAGTTTTTTTTTTGTCTTTTAGCTGTCTGTTGTGCAGTAAGGGGCCAAATCCACCTATCATCCAGTTCCTTGTGGATTCCTTTAATCTAACAAGATGACTTAGCTGTAGCAGCCCCACATGGCCAATGTCCTTGCCTCTAGCAGAAAGTCAGAACAGCTCTTGGTGGCATTGTACGGCTCTGCAGCCCAGCACAGTAATGGTGACAGCCACGAGATTTTATCATAGTTAGGAGACAATGTTACTTTAACCTAAAACTTCTGCTGTGCATAACAGAAATCAATCTGAATTATATTTTGAATGTTTACTATTAATTGTATGTAACAATACAGCTTTTATTCTAATGACATCAGCTGTGATGAGGACTTGTAGTGTAGGGTGTACTTAAAAATATTCCACCCATTTGTACTTATTTATCATTGATTTTTCTTTAACATTAAATGGCTTCTACAAACACCTAATTCTCATGTGCATTCCATTCTTATAGTGCAAAATTTGCCAGACGGGCCATTTCTCAAATGCCAAGGGAGGTTTCGCATTGGTTTGGCAGGCTCTGCAAATGGATAGGGTAGAGCTGTCAGCCAAGCCACCAGTTTTCCCTTTGTGTAGATGATCTGCTATCTGCAGGGGCTCTGCTGAATTCCTGAAGAAGTCAGTCTTACCTGCCTGCTTAAGTAGGTAAGATTGTCCCTGCTATGAAAAAGAAGACAGGTTTGGCTTCTCTAGCAGGAGAATTGAAGCAATTTTCAACATAATTTTTAAAATCTCATTTTTGAGCAACTCCCATAAACCATCTTACCTTGCTCACAGAGAGACTTCGGGAGCAGAATTCCCTTGAAGAACAATTAGAATGACTATAGCCATCAGAGTACCATGTAAATCTTCCCAACAGGAAGTAACCTTCCTAGAAATAAATATAATTATCTTGTCAACATCTTTACAGGGCTTGACAAATGAAAGGCATTTTCTTTGGAAAATAACATAAGGGTCATACATGCCATTGAAGGCTTATTTTTAGAATTGGAGAAATTTTAATGTAGGCTTTTTTTCTATAACTCAAACAATTTAAGTGATTTTACCTCATTTCCACAGAATTTAGAAGAGAGTCACATACTAAAACCTCATACAGCCACAGACTTCTGTGGACCTGTTTCCATAACTTGCCTTTCTTCAGTGTAGTTTTGTAGAGACAAATGCCCTGCTGCTAAAAGGTCATAGCTCTCCTAAAGCCACTGCTTCTGCAATTGAGTCCCATTGGTGAAATGCTTTATAGTGTAAGATTCTAAGCATTTTCCACACACAGGGAGTAGCTATGTGTATGGAATCCGAGAGGCATGCTGTCCTGCAGCTTTCCTGTGAACAGGAAAACCGTTTTTCTGAAGCCACTACTAAATGAATCGGACAAATTCAGATCTAATAGGAAGAGCTTATATTTCAAAACGTGGCCACGTGGGGTTTTCTTTGAGATGTATGAATTCAGCATATTTATATTATAATGTTTTAATTATTTCTATTCCAGAAATTTTGCTTCAAAAGGAGATTATAATGGCTTGCTTTAGCTTCTGTGAACATATGTTCACAGTTGTCGTACTTGGTAAGACGGCCTTATATTTTATCTCATTAGCTGCTTTTCAGTAAATATCAATGGTTACCCATCACCCCCCTCCAAAGAACTAACCATTAGATATTTCAGTTTCAGTATAGAAGTCTGGGAAGAGAAAAAGCATATTGTTACACCTACATAAAAAACTTCTACAGATGTTTACTTGAGGGCAGCTCTGCTGTCAAAGCTCTGCCTACCATGGAGAGCATTCCCCAATATGGATATGTTTAAACAAAAAAGAAATCACGTCTCTGTGTTTCAAAGATGTGTTAGCCAAATTGGCTTTGTTAGAGATTATCATTATTAAATTTTTTTGAGGTTTCTTTGCACATGGGACACTTCCTGATAGTGCTTGCCTCTGTCTTCAAGCATCCCTCTGCTCTGGATAACAAAACCAGAAAGAGGGTGAATATCTCCATTATATATTGATCCTCCACCCTAGCAAGACTTGAGCAATATGGACGAAAAGAAAGAAGAAACAGTTCCTCATCTTGAGGTCTGATTCCTACAAATAGCTAAAGGTGACATTTAAAGTAAGGAATGCTGGAAAGGCTTGAAGTTATGTAAAGGTAAGATAGCACCATTCCTTCTTTTTTTTTTTTTTTGTCTTTTACCAGAAAGCACTAGCAAAGTGCTTCTTGGTTGGTGATATTGCTCATCAATCGCTATTGAAAGCCTGATCAGGTGGTGAAGATACCCTTCAGCCTGAAAGAAGGATTACAGTGACAATGACTGCTTTTGGGACACAAAGTAAAATTAACTTCTAGGTTATCCCCGTCAAGGACCATTAAGTTCTGAACTATGAGGGACACTGTGAACAAGTCATATTTTAACCTCCTGTGAGCACAAAAGCAGGAAGGTTCTTCTCCTCCCCTCAACAAATCTGACCTTCGCTAAAATTTATGTGAAAATGAAAAAATAAAAGAAGGCTGTAGCCCTGCCAAACTCTGATGATGTGACTCATTTTAATTACCGGTATTTGGAAATTAAATGGCCTGAGTTTCATTCGGTAGTTTGTTTCAGGAAGAATGATTTAAACAAGCTCAAGAGCTGCAGCACCTTTTACAGCAGGTGTGAAGCAAGGCATTCATTTTTCTTTTAACAGTGTCCTTGTAAGCATAATAACGATTAGGAAGCTAGGTCTTCACATCCGAATCTCCTGTTTGCTCTGTCCTTGGGCTGCTTCATCACTTCTAATTTTCTCAACGAGTTTCTCAAATACCAGTTTCAGTAAAATGACATTGAACAACATCAGACGTACATGATTTCTTTAAAAGCAAAACATGTAAGAGACATAGGCAGCTAGAACACATGCACTGTTAATGTAAGCTTCTTAATTAGCTGAACCTCTTTCCCTTTGAATGCTTTCCCCTTATGAGCTTCATTAAGCCAGAACATCCACTAAACCAAACTCGTAATTCACAACTCACGTATAGAAGAGCTGAGGAACTGAGAGTTTTCTTATGAGAGCAGTTGCGGTTTTCCTTGCTATTGCTTTTTTAATGTGGTTTTCTTCAAACAGGTAGAAAAGGAGAGACAAAGGATCAGAGGAATATATAGTAGAAATAGTAATACTACCAACTAGTTCTTTTAGAAGTCTGCACAAATCAGCCTCAAAAGGTATATGAATTTGCAATGTTGTCTCAAAGAGATGACAGACTCTATTGAAGAGAATTTTTCAGTACTGTTTAGTGTTTCTGATTATTTTTTTTTCAGAAATATAAATTCACACTTTCAAGAACAAGTAAATTAGGTACAACTTTCCTATTTAGGTTGGGGAGTGGGTCTTAAAATGTTAATTAATTTATGACTCTAAAGTTTACTCAGGACCCTGTAATTAATCAAATATCTAAAATGTGTTTAGACTATAAATTACACAGACATTTTCAAATATTATGGTAATGTTTTCTACTACTTTTATTACTGAGGAAATAGCAACCAATTCAGGCAGTTAAACACATATTGTTGTCAGCTTTTGAAACTGTAAACATCATCCAACAACAGTAGGGGATAACCAAGGTATTTCTTACTGTTTGTTTTGTAAACTATACTTTAAAACGATAGGAGAAGTGAAGTTGGTACTTTATATTACAAATAAAGTTTTCCTCCTCAGACCAAAGGACAAGACCAAAGGACTGAAGTACATTTTTAGAATGTTCACTGAAACAACTTCTTAAAAAGAAGCAAACAACAAATCAGATTTATAAATACAACCCATGAAGAAGTACTGGGAATCTCTAGATTTTACAGAAGTGAATGTGCATGTCTGATATGTGTTTTTATTTCATTTTGGGTGTCTGCTATTGTGAAGAGAACAGCATATATCACAACAAGCAATATATAAATATGGCTCATCTCAGCTGTGCACTATAGGTACAGGTTTTGCAAAATAAACTCATTTCCTCATCTTCCTCTGTCCTCATTTCCATGAGAATAGGAATTAAAAGAAGTCATAAAAGCTAAACCCCAGAAAATATATTAAAATTAGCTTTATAAAAACAGGTAATGAAATATTTTCAGGAAGATATCATTATGGTATATTAGTCTGTATATTCTTAACTTAAATTTTGAAGACCAATTATTAATTATTTTTTCTTAAAGGAAAGATTTTATGGCAAATCAAACACATTTTACTGACCATACATACTTATCTCACTATAAAGAGGGACCTCTCGTTCTCAGTTCCATACAGCTTAAAACTTCTTTTCTTTAAATGTTCTTCAATACTCTTGAACTATTTCAAGTTAAATTCTAAAGTAGAGCCTTTAAGGGTCACATTGGCTCAAGCAGAAGTCATGGAATAGTACACATTGCATTTGACTCCAGCACACTGTAAAATCCTGAAGCATGTCCCCTTAAGATATTTTTTTGTCCATATATTTAAAAAATATTTTAAGTAATAGTGCCTTGCTATAGTTGCTTAGAGATGTGTTTCCTTCCCTGGTGTTTCTTCATAGTTAGGTTTGAGGAACTGAAGTTGTACTTTTGAGTAACAGCAGCTCAAAATAGGATTGAAAATGGCAATACATGGCTAACTATTGATCAGAGAGGTATTAACACACACCTACTTTTCTTTTGGATGAAGCAATATTTATACCATTATTGTTTCTTTAGGAGATCCTCCTCATGACTCATCTATTTGAAGGCAAACACTACAGATATACATTTAAAATGTTAGTACTATAATTCCAATAGTAAAGCTACAGAAGTTTTCAGAAGTGAAGTACACAGTGTCAGGTCTCACTTACGGGCCTACCTAATAATTCTGTATCAAAATTCTAGGAGAGTACAGATATATTGATGGTCTAATTAATGAGAGCAATGAAAGGCTGAAAAACAAATTACACAAGAAGGACATGCAATATGTACAGATTAAGGTAAGGTGCAAACAGCTGTACTCTGAAATGAACAAAGTACTTTGTACACTCTAAAAGGGGAATCAATGTTAGATGGTTAGCAAATACATAAAATGACATATTTAACTGAAGTATTCCTGTCCACTAATATCAGGAAAAAATACTGGAAGGGAAGATCATAATAGGAAAAAGTGGGAAAGAGATGGATATTGCAGCAGTGTTTGCAATTACTTTAGTTCTGAATTTAAATTATGCTCAAAGATTACCTTATTTTCAGTGAAGTAAAAGCTAGATAATGAGAGAAGAGATCTCCACTTCTCTGTAGAATGGTTATTTGCACTGTCATAACAACATTCCTGCATTTTTGGATGGCTGACCTTTTCCTGGTGTACAGTATGAGTTTTTGGGAAGGTTAGCAGATAAGCACAGAGAAATACACCAACGAAATTAGGTTGGTATGTTATATAGTAGATCTTATGTTTGGTTGATGGCTGCCGCCCCTCAGTGAGTGCCTGGTCTGCTCCCCATCACTACTGAGCTTTGGGAAAAAAACAGAGGAGGATGTCATTTCATAAACTGTTGGGATGGAGATTGATTAAGTAGGAGCTTAATTTCCTTTATATAAAAGGTAGCTTAATCATTATTTTGATGACTGTACTTTGAAAGCTACATGCTCCATTGATTCAAATTTAACTTGTATTCCTTGGCAGAATGAATTTGATACTCAATTTTGAGTTGAGTCTGTAGTTCAGAAAAGAGTACTGATGATTTTGTTCAGCTAGAGATTCATTAGTGTCATGGGTCTTGTGATGCACACACCTGTCCTCTAAAGCCATTAACTCAGCTCTAAAATGGAATAACTGCATAATTCACAAAAAACCACTAATACAAATATCGACGGAGATGATTTCTCCTTTGGTGACATAAAAATTAAGGTGTCCTATCAAAAATTATGCCACCATGTCCTAGCACTGGGAATGTGAAAAGACTGAAAAATTTAGCTTTTCCCACATTTTCTGTTGACTTTTGAAAAATACCCAATTCAGTTCTTGTAATGCAAATTGTATCAGGAAGAGAAAGTAGGGAAGAGGACTGGCCTGTGTTTATTGACATGGTGCTATGCTGAGATATAGCCTGTCAATGTTAGGTGCATACTTATGTGGCCATTCAGATGACATGCACAGGAAAAGAATGATTTTTTACATGAGGCAATCAACTTGAATTATTCAAAGTGCAGCATCTTTCTTCCATATCTATCATATATTACTTCTGGGTCAGGTAAATTGGTGTTAGATGGTGGTGACATATTTCAGTCCAAGGAGGGTTTTTAAAGATGAATTATAAACCCTTAAAAATAAAATAGGAGTTTATCATGGGACCTTAAACTACAGAAGCCCTAGTAAGCATAATTAATACTGAGCTCAAGAATGGGCAATCTGCTGCAGTCCTCCACTGGAGAAGGAACATGAATTAGAATGCGTCATGTAACAAAGAGAAAGAGATCTATTATTACCATCAACTCTTTCTGGTTCCATTATCTTCACCACCAAAACTCTATCAACTACCATAGTGGTATCTATGGCAAGAACGTGATAATTGTACACATGGTTGTCTCAGGAATTTTGAAATAAATGCAGTCTGTGCTAAAGCTACAACATGTAGCAAGATAAAGCCTTTAGTTAATGACCAAAAAAGATAGAACACCAGAAATTAATGAAAAGTTAACATCAAGGATGAAATTGGGATAATTCTACCTGTGCCATAGCTTTATGGAGGGATAAAATTGGACTGGCCTTGCCACTCAGGCTACAAGGACCCTGATTAGACAAGCTGAGAGCAGGTAACAGGATAAGTGCTCTTAAGATCAGGCTGAATCATAGTTCTTTGGGAAAAGCGCTTTTAACAATGAAGAACTTGATACAGCAGGATTTATAAGAGAAGCATATTTTGTTTGGCAAGGGTGAAACACTGAATGTCAGACCTACTGTGATCCTCATCCATGGATTCCTGAACAGTGGATTCCACTCATACTTGACCCATCAAAACAGAGCTCTGAGTTTTTCACGCACCTTGTATTTCATGCACCTCTTGTATTCATACCTATACTTCTGTGTGTACTGTCATATATATTACTCACAGAAGACAGAGGCAACATTTTGCTGTATTTCTAAATAAACAGAAGCTCAGCTGAAGTTTACTGCCAGTTGTATTTAAACCAACTGTAGACCTTTAATACTATTCACAAATAACAGCACAGGATAACTGAAATATCTGTCTAAAATGTGGGTAATTTTAATTTGAAAAAAATATCACACACAAAATAGGAAATATTTATTTTTAAACATGCCTACAAATTTTTCCTCTTTTCTTCTACATTGTCTGTAAAAATGAAGCAGGGGGAGAGGAGATAGTAAATTTTACTGTTTGGAAAAAAACAGTAATTCAAAAAAGTTTTAATTTCTTTTTTTAAAAGATCTCCACCAGCCCCTTCTTGCTTCTTCTGCAGTCTCTGCATTACATGGAGCATGTGGTGGAGCTGTCCCTCACCTTTGTGTATTTGTCCATTTTAAACATCCTTCATCGTTTTTTTTAGTTCTCATTTATACTTTCTGTGGCCACAAAACATCAGGATTCTCTCCACAGCACCATATGACATGATATAGCTTTCTTTGTGTGTATTTTTTTTTCTGCAGTTGATAGTTATGAGTCTTAACTTCTTAAATACAACTTGTTCTGCTATACTCTTGTAGCAGAGAAAGGGAAAGGTTTACAGAGAGAGGGAACACCTTTTACTAGAACAGCTGGAAAAAGTGTATGGATTTTAAAAAATACAATTCTCAGATGTAACATAATTGCAGAAAATTTTCTTAGATCCTTACAGCTGCAACAACATTACAACTGCACAACTCCAAATATGGAAGTAGAAGAATATGCATAAAGAATAAAGAATAAAGAATAAAGAATAAAGAATAAAGAATAAAGAATAAAGAATAAAGAATAAAGAATAAAGAATCGGAATAAAATATCTTGTTTCTGAAGGACATATTTTATATTGATGTTATACTGACTGACAGGAAAGTGTACCTAGAAGCTTATTTATTTTTTTCAGCTGTCCCAGTCAGTTTTTGTAAAACAAATTCCTTTAGTAATTATACCATGCCTTGCTTTTATCCATTATGGCTGTAACAATGCTACTGCTTTTTGAATACAGCCTTTACCTTGACTGAGCTTCATTTCATTGCTCCTCCTGTCTTCTACATTTGATATCTATTATTATACCAGTAACTTTGTCATGTGTTACTGCTATTTCATCTTGCTAAAGCATCTCCTTTTTTTTTTTTTTTTCTCTTTTCTTTAAGCTACCCAGCACTTGAAGGTGTAAAGGCTGAAGCTTGAATTTTGCTACAGTTTGGTACAATGTTCTTCTAGAAGCCAAGCTTAACCTAGCTATAGGCGTATGCAACTATATTATTGCTGTAATAATTCCTATTTATCCACAAATACACTGAAATGTCTGTAGGTGACTGTAAAAGGCTGAATGCCAAAGGACAATTTTGAACATTTAAACATTTTGAAATGTTTAAAAGCTCTATTCAGCAGTCTTGCCCACCTTGCACCTTGGAGAAGAGCGACTGAGGAAAGAAATTTCTTACTTTGCATTTATTTCACCACCTAAAATGTCTGGAAAGTTTGATAAAAAAAAAAAAAAAAAAAGAACCTTCAAGCCTATTATTCTACTTTTTTATTGTGTTAGGATGCCTTATTGTGGGCCTTAGAAGCAAGGAAGAAAAGACAGATGCATGTTCTGCCCTACCTGCCATTTCATGTCATAGTGAAACAACTCCATGGAAAGCAGTAACTTCTCTTCTCTGCAAGTAACATCATCACTGAGATCTCAGCCAGCGCAAAAGTTCTGTACTGGCCAGGAATTTAATCTTTCTTTGGAGTTTTAGTAAGATGGTCACCAAGTCCCTAGGACTGCCACTCTGCAACCCCTCTGTTAACATCAGCAGCAAAAGGAGTTTGTGCAAAGCCTACTGGGGATACCACACTGAGAGAGAGATGTGCTGCTCCTGATGCTCCATCATAAGACAGTTTAGCCAAAAACTGTTCTATTTCCAGAGTAGGTTCTATAAATCTCCTCTACTAGACAAAATGTCTTTTTACCTGCTTTTTAAAACAGTTTAAGTCTGTGTTGGACAGTAAGAACATTTATTAAATTGCTACACTTGAAGCTTAAAAAACTCTTCTCCTTGATGAGGTACATGAAGCAATTGGTGATGCCCTGTTACTGTTGGTTAGGTGAGATCTGCATGAGTGATGCTGGGAAATGCAGCTTTACCAGCTCAGTTGCCTCTCTTAAAGAACAGATATTACTCCCTGAGCCATCACGTCCTTCTTAGATGCAGTACAAAAATGTAGGGAATAAAAATAGTTATGGAATGAGGGAATAGCCAGCAGAAGAGTAAATAAGAATACAAGTTCCTTGTATGAGAAGGGTTGAGTAAGCACAGGACTAGGACGCACATCCAGTTTGGCAGGGGATAGGGAAAGGGCTTGAAGTGAATTCTTACAATAGAGGGGAGATAGGGGCTTTTTTACCTGGGCATCTCAGAGGTTGTGGTTGTCCTTGGAGACATAGTTTGTCCTTTAAAGACTCAACTGTACAAAGCCCCAAAAAACCTGGTCTGAACTCAGTGTGGAATCTAATTTGAGCAGGAGATTAGACCAAAGATGTTTCAAAGCTTCTTCCAAAGTGAATGTTGTTATGACTCAATGACAGCTGTACAAGTGCAGTTCTGTAGTGGACATGCTGTAGCACCAAATGGGCCCAAGCAAGCTGGACTAACTGTGCAGATTAATCTGTTAAAGCAGATGGGGTCCTATCCTTACCACAATTATCAGGATGAAGTGAGACTGCCTACACAGTTAGAAACAAGACTAAAATCAACATGAGCTGTTTGTGTACAAAGCATTTGACCTATAGAAGCAACAGAATACACAATATGTAGCTGAAGTTACTGGTACTCTGTGTATATTTCTTGACACGTCTTTCAGCTTCTGGCTGCTGATCCATTTCCCCCACCTAACCCATTCTCTCCTCCACCAACCAATGTGTTAAGTTAGTATTTACTTTCCTTATATATTTCTTCCTCCAAATTACTTTTGTTGTTTTGTATCAGTTAAAGTTTGTTTAGCTTTCTTTCAAGGATTTTCTCTTTTTCTTCCACCTTCTCTCAGTAATTTTGCAGTCACACCAGGATGCAACAAAGCCAGTTACATATAAATGTTACAAATGTAAGAAAGGTGTTTAACCTGTCACCCTTCTGAAAGCGTATTGACACTTGTGAGAACATATTGTGTAGACTATACATCGTTGCAATACTGTTTAAATTTTATCATATTGCAGGTAAGGTACTGCAGGCCACAGCCTTGACTAGACCATTCATAATGAAATGTGATGGAGGAGATGGAGAAGCCTGTCATCCTTGTATTCTATATTATACATTGTCATCCTGTCAAGTCAAATCTAATATAAATGAATCATATTAATCAGAAAATGTGAATTTCTATTTGACAAGCTAAAGGAGCATAACATCTTCAATTAGACTAGCTACCTAAAATTAGCTACTGACACAGGCAAGTATACATGGTCAACTTGCCTGCCTGAAACTGAAAATCAGGTAAGACATATTAGATAATACATAACCCTAGAGTGAATGCAAGGCTGTAACTCATCCAACGGGCCATGCTGATGTCACATGAAACCAAAATTAATTCAGCTATACATTCAGTTTGGGTTAATCTATTGATGTATGATTTATAATAAATATTTTAACCTTAAATGCTTTAATGAATCAACTGATCATTGATATTTCAGTTCTTTGGTTAGAAAGAGGGTAGAAGCTGGGCTTCATCTTGCAGGTGTATTCTTAAATCCTGGGCTGCTCTGGGATCCCAACTATGAAAAATGACAACAGTCTGAACAGCCCGTCTCTTTTTGTCAGTTCACTGCACCACAGAAACGTATTTTCCGTAAGTGTATTAGGATGAAACAAATGGAGGAAAGAGAAATAGGGAAAATATACTGCAAATACATATGAGCAAGGACATAAAAGGCTTGAGCGCAGAAAATAAGGAAGGGTGGCTTCTGGGCGCACTCACCCTGAAGCTGTGGCTAGAAATTGCTGAGAACATCACAGGATAGAGTGCTAGCTCATGATCACATATTTCCCTGTGGCTGGCAAGTACTCTTCAGAGCCCTGTCCTTGGGAGAGCTGTGGGTATGTGTCCCCTTTTCAAATGGACAACACAAGACCCTGTTCTCCACAGGTATCAGTGTTTAGACTATCATTAGCCAATTACTGACTTAGAGATGTGAAAATCTGCTTCTCAAGGCTAAGTTAACTCTAGCTATCAGTGTGGCAGAAATAAATTAAGTACACACTAGACTCTTTGCAAAGATAATCAGATATTTCACAGGGAACTAGAACTAAATTCAGAGGATAGATTAATTGCTTTTCTTACCACTCACCTTCTGGATCTTCAGAAACTAAAACAAAATATATAAGGCTAAAAATGTCGAACATTTCCAGGTTTGAAAAAAATCTATCTTCCTTCCATAAAGACCAGAATTATAATGATTATAGAAATAATAAATATCAATTACAAAAAAAATAACAGTCCAGCACTTGCAACATCAGCTTCCTTTAGGCTTGTGCAGTCATGATTGTGCCTAACTGACATAGAAAGCTCTGTACTGTAGCTAAATCATAGAATCATAGA
>VZZY01002879.1:0-237239 GCA_013400335.1 Eurystomus gularis
ACAACCTTTATAGACAGAAGATGCAGTATAAGGTTGATGAGACTTGAGTAACAGCCAAGAATGGCAACAGGATGCTTACTGGGAATCTTGAGTGCAAGAAACAGGATAGGAGACCCTTCAATTCAGAGAGTGAAGGCTTTTAACCCTTTGCCCAGTATGGTCTCCAATTAGGCTCAGGGTCTTTTGTTATTCTTTAACCACTGCTTATAGAAGGTTACCATATATCCAGTCCTTTAAAGATGCTCTGTGTGTCCTTTATCCATTCATTTGGGGATGCTGCTTATGTCTATTGTTGCGATCATTTTACATATGTGTTAAAATAAAGTTTTGGATTATGTTTATTCCCACATTCTGGCAAACCTCTAGAACCAATGTAGTATTTTGATACTTTCCTAGATTAGAATCTGAATATCTCCCTCAGTTTTCTCTGGGACACACTTAAGTGTGCAAAGAAAACAACAGGTTATTAAATTGTTATATACAGGAGAAACCAGTTAAAATAATTAAGGCAATAACTAATATTTGTGAAGAATACCTGGATTAATATCTGAAGAATGACTTATGAAGTGGAATGGCCCAGTTTTAAAATACAGCAACATCTTGCTTTACTGTAGATATTTGGGTTGTGGTTTAAGTAACTTTCTGAAATGTGTAAACAATTTTCACTGAACTCTATTATCCTCTTTTCTAAGCCTGTTTTTTAATATCTGGAGAAATGCAGTGTCTCAGGTCACTTTTGTCATCCAATGAACATACTTGGACCATATATCAGTTCAGAATGTTTAACATTAAAGCGTAGTCATTTCAAATTAAAATCAAATAGTTCTATGTACAATCTTGAATAAATGTTGCCAGAGTTGGTAACCTTGTATGTATTTCTGGAAAACATTGCTGTCATAGCCTATGCAGGTTTCATTTAACATTTCAGAATCAATAAAACTATACAGTATCTGATAAATTCATGATGATATGTTCCAAAATATCAAGAGAAAGTATGAAAGTCAAATTCAGTAACTCTTTTGAGGCCTCAGTAAGTCTGATAGGGCGGAACAGATCTCTAATTTTCTGTCTTAACTCAAGAGTTCAAGAGTGTATGCCCAGAAAAATATTCCTGATGGTGGGATATAGTTATGTGAATTGTTTTAACCAGTAATACATGTACTTATATCTTCATATTTTGATGTTTAGTTTTCATTTTATGGAAACCTTTCTCCACGGAGGACACTTTACCGTACACTGTCTGATGAGAGTATATGTAGCAATCGAAGAGGATCTTCATATGCTAGCTCTCGAAGTTCAATGCTAGACCAGGCCTTGCCAAATGATATCTTATTCAGCACTACTCCACCATATCACAGCACATTGCCTCCCAGAATGAGCCTGACTCCTGGAATGGGAAATCTGAGAAGTAAGTGATTCTTGCTATCATTGCTGGGCTTGGAATATTTGCAATAAACTAAAACAAATCACCAAATATTAAGTTAGATTTTAACTTTAAGGTGAAATTATGAAATGTCAAATCAATGTTCTAGATATCCTAGTAAAAGCATATTTTTTCAGCAGTACATGCTTATGCTTGCCTAGTGATCAATTCAGATTTATCATGTTTGGCAATAGCATTCACATCCCAAGAAATTTTCATGAGACCAGTGATAGGCAACAAATATTTGTCTGAAGGTATTTCTTGGTATCATTTTATTCTCCAGTGGTGACCTAATTAAGCCAAGCTGGCCTCTTTTTATTTATTTTCTGTGTGCATTCAAATTACTGAAATATCCATGAATATATTTGAAATAATAGCTAAATGGAACAGCTTCTACATAGGTGATCCTTTTAGTATCATCTTAAAAGGAAATGTGCAATAGTTGTTGTCATTACCTCCAATTTCAAGACTGATTTTGCTGATACTTTTTTTTAGCATGTTAGTAAAACCTTTGCAAATAACACTACAATTTTAATGGGAGAAAAAGAGTAGCGTGGGGTGCTAAATTAAAACTAGTTTATGAAGGTGTCTCTTTACTTGTGAGGTCTTCATGAGCAAGATCTTTATTATGTGCTTATCTTGCAATAATTCCAATATGGAGTGAGGAACTATAAATTTTTAGTACTTTTGTGGTAAAAATAGAATGAGAATTACAGAACCAAAAGTGAAAAATATATATGCTTATATGCCGCAGACCAAATCTACACAGCCAGATACATATATTCAGGGTACATATTCATATTTATATATTCAATAAGAGTGAATTGGTTTTTTTTCAAAAAAGGTGAATCTCCTCACTTCTCAGTTATTTTTGGCTGACCTACAAGGGACACCCTATTTAGGAAAAAAAAAAAGCCACATTTAATTAGCTATTTTAATAGTGACCACAATTTTTAAAAATAGAGCAATTGTGGACTCTGAAGTCCATAGTTAAGAAGCTGTGGGTGGGTTTCTTGAAAGCATTAGGGACTTCTGTAAGCACATGTCCGGAGAAAATGCAGACGGATGACCTAAAAGAAGTAGTACTGAAGAGGGCTGTGTCATCCATCCTGTCCTTCAGCATCTAGCAGTCACTTGCTAACTTTCAGAACAAAGCCTTATACACAAAATGCTTTTCCTAGTTAGAGTGGCCTCAGCCATGAGACTGAGTTTTAGTCACAAACCACTGGTTCGTTTTAAACTGGTATCATAAACAAGTGCTATATTCCTGTTTCAGATGGGAATGCATGCTTGGTGTATTCTTCCACTAGAGTGAAACTCAACTATAAATTTAGTATGAAAAAATCCTTTGTTCTTACTAATAGAGAATGAAGACCCATTTTGTTTCAACTGAAACTGATTCAGTAGATTTTGAAGGCTGTGAAGGAGCTATGTATATAAGCAGGCATCCTGATTGTATTTTATTCTTTTACTATATTAGGTTTGTGTTTTTAGAACCATTTCTTGTAAATGTGCAATGGGACAAAAGCTTCAGCGTGCTTTTATTCTGGAGATTGACACAGGCAATTAACAATGTACACTCAAGCTGTATACTGTTTCTCCGGCAGTAAAATTTTAGTGTTTTGCGTATTAGTTGTGTCTTAAACACCTTATTTTCCATTCTTGCTGCTTCTTAGATACAGAAAGTTATTTATACACATAGCTAGGGAAAAAAACATATGAAAATAGTATCCTGTCAATCAAAATGAAGCTGTTTGTTGATATCCAAGGTACTTCATTATTATTTTCCTATATAACCTCTATTTTCTGCTTCTGTTTTTGTATTCTGAAAGTGCCCTTCAATGCCAGCAATATAGCATCTTTTATGATGGCTATTTCAAGGAAGATTTAATTAGTTATCTGTAATTACACTCTGAAAACAAACACATCATGACTTGCCCGCCTTTGTTTTCAAAATATGTTTAGTCAGTATCTCCATTATAAGAAACTAACTTTGGCTCTTATTAGGAAGGTTTTTGTAATCACTGCATAGCAGGTATTTACATCCTATAGCAGTGGTGATATGAGAGGTTTCTTTTTCATTTATAATTTTAGCTTGAGGTTATAGTTTCGGGTACCAGGATTCTTAGCTGTCATAGTAACGTCTTTTGTAAAGTACATATGTTTGTGATCTTGATCTGATATTTAATGTTTACAGAAATCAGTGAAAATGATGTGGTTTTGGCTGGAATTCATTTTAGAAAGATGCGTTCTTGCATGTTAATCCCCAGCATGTGGTACATGAAATACTGTGGCACCAAGTCTCATGAGATCCCTCTAGTAAGGAAAATAGTGTGATTTATAGGTAAGCAAGGCAGCACCAAAACCAAAGCGTAGTAGGCAACCTGAAGGGTTTGTTTACTGGGAAATCAGAATTATCAGACAGAATAACTGTGCAAATATGGAAACAGAAATTTCAACTCTGAAATACTGACTAGGAAAATGAGAAAATGGAGCTGTCGGATTTTCTTATTTTATCACTGGGGGTAGTGAAATGAAGTGAAAGAAGAGTTGCTTTCAGTATAGCCTGACATGCAGGCTCTGACACTTGAGTGCTGTTGATTGCACATAGTACACAAATGTAGAAAGATTTATTTAATTTTATCTTATTTTTAACTTAAACCAGAAAGCAGAACTAATGTAGCTAAGAACTCTGGAGTTTACCTTGCGGATGTTAAAGATTCCCTAGTTGAGACAATGCTCTTCACTTTGAATGACTCTAGGATACCATACATTGTTGCAGGTACAAGTCTTTCCCCATTTTGCAAATTCATGGCAGTGGAATGAGCAGGGAAAGAATGAAAACAATGTGAATCACTGATACAGAGCTAGTGTACTAACACAAGTCAGAAACTCAGAAAGACACACAGACACAGTCTGACTGACATTGCAGGCACTGTGGTCCACTCGTATTATGGAACACAAAAAGAAATGGGAAAGAAAAATTCCCTAAGTAATACACTGACATGGCATACCTGTGCTATGAGGAAAGGAGAAAAGTGCAGAATAATTGCTGTGTAAGAGAGTCATAAAGAGGGAAAGGGAATTTTTTTTTAATGCTACACTAACAAATTCTGAAAGTTCTCAGATTATATGTACCATAGGGAAAAGGCTGCCAGAAGTGCAGGTGATAGATATCTGCAATGATGTTACTAGATGCAAGGCTATCTTAAAACTGGCTTACTACCGGTGTTAGCTTCAATCCAAACCTCACTGATTAGAAGCAGTATTAAAATGGAAGAGCATCGCTATGTGTTGATGATGTATGATGTGAACAATTTGGAAATCAGTTTTTCAGTAAGCAGATAAAGGCTGTTGATTAATTCGCACAACAAAAGGAGTATATATGTTGTCTGTTAGAGACACGCAGTGAATAATCCACCATACCAGAACATAAGACTATTTTCAATAACAAAAGGGAAGGGAAAAGTAGTTACTGGGAGCATGTGTCCTCTGTTCTAACAGTAATGTGAGCATATATCCATGAGGAAGTCTGTTAGCAGGCTGGCATCTTTGAAGGCAGACTTTGGGCAGCCCTAGGTAGTACTGAAGAAGGAAGAAGCTGTTGTTTAGGAAGACCATAGAGGTATAATTGGTGATTGCAGGAAAGAATAACAGGAAGAAGGCAATGGGATTTGTGTCTGCGTATGACTTAATGTGTTCCTTCAGCTGCAGCATCTTTTGAAATAATCTACTTAAATGGCATGTCTAGTTTGAGCACAGTGAGGAGTACTTAGCAAATGTTTTTCATGATCTGTGGTCTCTACACAAAACTAGCAGTTTCAACTGAAGCAGGATACTTGTCTTGGAAGTAGAAAAGGTTAAGTCATGTCAATCTTCTTTCTGTGTAACTTGTTACTCTTTGAATACAGAGGTATATGGGACCAGTGACAGTCCATTTGAGGAGCTCTGTTGGAAACTGGACTGACCATATAATTTTGTTGAAAATAAGGACTCTTCAAAATGCTTTATACTTTTATATATCAGCAATACAAGAAAATTCTTAGGTGTAGGAAGAGAGTGATGTAACTGAAAGGACCAGCAACCATAAGATCAATGATTTTATGCCCAAAGGAGTACAGCAAATAAAATAATCTTTAAAAGTATAACGCATTGTTTCCTCAAAGGAAATAAGGGTTAAGTCCGTGTTGCTTCAAAACCCAGTCTTATGGGCAATGAAGTCAGTGGCCTACGAGATTAGGCATATTCTCCTGGACATGCAGAGGTGGGCATGCTCAATCATAACTCACCACTTTTGCACAGATCAAATAGGAAGACAACAGGCAGCCTGCAGTGGCTCACGCAGCAGTCATACAGAGAAAAATAGGGAAGAAGTGCAAATACAGGAAGCTAGAAATAATTCATCTCACCCAGAGCATTCCTGAAATACAAACAATATTCTCCAAAATTCACAAGCACAGAGTGGCCTGTATTGTTAGAGCTCCTTTTTATTTCCTCTCCCCCTCCCCCTTGTACAAAGCCACATAATTTTTATCTTAAAAATGAATTATTCTGTGGTTGCATCCTTATGTCTGTTCAGTTATTTCACTTATCAGCATGAGCCCTTGCATTTTCAGAGCTATCAATATTCAAATCTCTACTCTGGCAGGCTTTCTGCAGTTGAGTTGCTCTGTCAGGTCTTATGCAAGACCAAATGGGATCCACCCTAAGGTGAACTGGGGTTCTCACAAAGATGAGACTACTAATGAAGGATGACTACTGGTGAATATATCACTCCTACACTTTAGTTTGGAAAGCCAGCAGAATCACACTGGGAACAGGCATCTTTCTGACAGGTTTCACAGTCGGCCTCTGTAGGTTGATCATACAAAAGCAAAGACTGTCCCTTAGGGCCTGCCTGCTGGTCTAGAACCAAAAGCTGGCTTGCCAGCCTTTCAGATAAGGCATTCTCTCTGTTTTCCACAACAGGGATGTATAAAATATTTGTACTTGCATAAATAAGGTTCTTACATTTCCCAGGGCATATACAAAAGTTCAGAGACTGCTCTGATGTTGAGCTTCCAATGTATTTACACCTCAAGGTAACCTTAGATGAGTTTTTTTGTATGCATATAACGAACTGAAAATAAAACCTTAGTACAGATGTATGGGTAGAAAATATTTGTATGTTACATTTTCCATTTCATATCACACCCACTTCTGCATACTAGGAGTGGATGTTGAGAAAAATATTTCTAATAGGTTTGTCAAGCCACTTCCAGTTGTATTATAACAGTACTGCATCTTTCATAGAAGTTGTGGAACAAGATAAATTCCACAATAAACAGGTTTTCAACCTCTTCTGATTTTTCTTTTTTTTTTTTTTTTTTTTTTTTCTTTTGCTTTGTGGGACTCCTAATTTTTGACAGAGGATTGCAAACCTCTCTCACTTTCCTGTTCCTAACTTTTTTTTTTTTCCAAAGCAAGCTTTCTGCAAAGAATATGCTTCATGCAGTAGAATCCTCTGTAAGAGGCTACTGTTTTTGTATGTTTAGGTCAGAAATCTTCAGTTCAAATGGACTTTGGTATACTTTTTCATTGGTATCGGGGCAATGACAACATGCCATTTAAACTATGATGTATCTTCCACTTACATGTGTGCATTTTTCCCTTCATTTGTTTTTTGTGTTTGGTCTTTTCCTGGAAAAAATATTCCTCATAAATATTATAATCTGCATCACTGGAATAACTAAATAGAAATTCCCTTTTGAAATATTTGATGAACTGACCTTTTTATTTAATAGAACTAGGTAATATCTGAAGCAAAATTTCTTTTTTCCTGAATATACTATATATTAAAAGTATAATATTGTATCACTAGCTTTATGATTAAGATTAAATGTGATTATAAATAATATATTTGGTTTAAGTTCATTTTTAAGAACCTCTGTGTGCCTGTTCAGCAATATCCATTTTAACGTGTTCACATTGATCATAGTGAAGATTGCTATATATGGATAAGGAAAATGTAAAACTGTTTAAGGTAATTATGCAAATTAGCATCTCCTCTACTAAGCTGTATGTTCATAGTACCATTCTAAAAGACTATATAACTGAAAGCTGTGTTTGAACTACATTTACGGTGTATACATTTCAATTAATATGCAATCTATCTACAATATACAATGTGTTACAGCTCACGGGATCTTACAGATTGGGACACGCGTCTCACTTTCTGGGATATACAGCTACAAATATTAATCTTATAGAGTGGTATTTTCAATGTGAATGTGAGCTTTGGATATAGGCTAGAATTTACCAAAAAAGCATTACAAGAAAAGCAGCTGATTTTTTTAACTTGTTTCTGGAAATAAAATACTTCAGTGTCAGTATGAAACTGTATATAAATACCTTGTATGTTGTTTCACAGACTTCTTAAAAATTTAACTTTGCGTAATGAGCAACTTTTCTGCTCAGTGCTCAGATTTAATATGGTATGCTTTAAGAATGGATGCTGCCTACTCACGCAGCATTCATATGAAAATATGAAGAACACATCATGTGTAGAGTGGCACAAAAAACCCTTTAGGATCCTTACCCATCTTTCATTCTTCCGAAGTTTAAAAATTTTCCACCCATACTGAGTATTGAACAGGAAAACACAAAATGATAAATGAAGATAAGCATTCTTTGCTTATACATTTTTTACAGTTCCATTATAATAGCTTCAGAATTAATTGTACATCATTGTTATAGGAAGACTAATTATTGTGTTTATTGTTTAGATGAATTCTGGTTCTCAGATGGGTCCTTATCTGATAAAGCCAAATTCAATGATCCTGGCCTGATGCCCCTGCCAGACACTGCCACAGGGCTAGACTGGTCCCACCTGGTAGATGCTGCACGAGCGTTTGAAGGTAACAGGAAAATTTGAATAAAGATCAATGTTCAGTACCCAAAGGTTGTGTTTTTTAAAATATATCTTGTGTAGCCACATTTTTGAATGACAAAATCCAGTGTTTGCCTCCATAACCCTTTAGTTCTTTTGGCAGCATCACTTCTCAGTGCAGAAGATTGTCACTGAATATTTGGGATATTCACAATACTTTGAATATCTGTCTTGGATACAATTAATCTAGTTAGGGGCCTAAGTTCCTTCTGTAATCAGTTGGAAAAATCAGGTGCTTTGAAGGAGAGCTTTAAAGCGTTTAAGTTAGATGTTTAAAACAAAACTGGGAGTAACACTCCCCTGAGTTTTTGTTGTGTTTATAAATTTGTGTGTGTAGTCCAAATGATATTGCAATCCCTCTCAGTTTTTATAATAAACCCTTGAAAAACAGCAAAAATATACTTTATATTTTCCAGTAGCAGAGCTTGAGGTGCAGGATATAGACCAGGTTTGCATTATTAACTTGTAAGACCAGGTTAAGTAAGAAAAAACCTCATTTGCCTCTCTGAGAGCTGAGCATACACATAATGTATAAACACAGAAAGGAGGATGTTGGTTTGAGTGTATAGATGAATATATACAGTTGAATGTCTGTGTTTGGTTGTTTCTGAGGGGTGGTTTGGTTAGGTCGCTGTACTGTCCTAAAATTTCCAACATTTCTTAACTGATGTTGCTCTCATTAGTGAAAGTATGGGAAGTCAGAAGTGTTTGTGAATAAGGATGATGTTACCACACTCAACATTATACAAGATACAGATCCTAACTTTATGAGCAGAACTGGTTGTGAAGTTAGTGATGAGGTGTTCTTCTGTTTTTTTTAACTAAAAGCAACCATAGGAATCAGTTTTCTGGAATCTGATTCCTTCTGTATGTGTGAAGTGATTAAATTTCCATTTGATATAAAGCTCTTCAGAACTACTTACTGTACTAATTTTAAAAGCCCATTGTTAAAAACCCAAACCTACAGTGGTTATCATCAGTCTAAAGTAGCATATCGTTTCTTAACCTGTTTAACTGCATGTGCATTCATTACTATTCAGTACTACTCCAACATGCCTATGGTAGCTGGCAGGAAATAGCATGATGATGAGAATTTGGCTTTTCCCATACTCAGGGAGCATCCTGCTATTTGTTATTGACATCTTAACTGAAAATAGATTTGGATCAATAAATTACTAACTCTGTACCTGAATGTTTTTAAATGCTACCAAAAATTTTAGTTCAGCTATCTAAAAGGTCATTCTTTATAGATTTATAAATCTTTATGGATTTATAGATCTTTAGTAGATTTTTCGGGTTTTTTTCCCACTTAATATCATGATAAAAATAATTTCACTTTGCTAAGTTTTATCTGAGTCTAACTGCCATTTGAATTTGAGAGAGGTAGAACAATGTAGCTAGCCACAAGTGCCCTATCCTAGGGAGGAGGAGTATTCACTTGTTGGGTTTTAGTTGCAAAATGTTAGAAATATATCTGCAGATAATACTGAAGAACTGATGATCTGAGTCGCAAGATAGAAACTTTGTATTGTTCTGTTTTCTTTTTAATCTGTGGAAGAATTTGAATAGGTTTGGTATGAAGGAATGTAATTTTTTTTTTTTCTGTCTAGGAGTCTGAAGTAGAGAGATATTTGGGTATATGTTATATGATTTCTAAAATGTTTTGACTAAATTTATAGTATTGCAATTTGAAATTTTTACAAGGAATGGAATTTTTAAGCACTTGTTTCCCTAGCCTATGTCTTGCAATTTGAAAGTCATTTTAAAAAGAATAACTGGCAGGCATGTCATAAAAAAATCACTGCTAGGAAATGTGTTGGATATGAATTAGCAGATGCAGTTTCCTCATGCATTTTAACGTTACTGAATTTGGGGAGCTGTTTTAACTTACTATTTAAAAATAGCTTGGAACTATTGTTCTTAATTCTGTCAATATGAAAAAATGATTCTAAAGTTTGTCCGCTTCTGAATATAAAACTACTTTGATCTTTTTATTAAACTTGGTGGAAAAGTGATCACATTTTATATAGGATTGTCTCAAAAAACCCCGAAACAAACACCACTGCCGCCCCCCAAACCTTCAATGAAAATGATCACAAAATGGGTAGGACTTGTTTAATGCTGGTTTAAGAAAGTAAAGTTGGAGTTGTTCTCTAGTTTGGCTTTGCCAACCTGATATTTCAAAGTTGCATTCTGTTCCTGAACATAGTAACAAGACTTAATTCTATTTTTCTTCTTTGTACAAGATCTTTTCTTAATATTGGTTTATTAGAATTACCAATCTGATTCCAAGGTTGGGATTTTTCCACCGTAATCTCTCTAGATGGTATGTTGTTGACAACTTATATATTTTGATCAATTCAACCTCCGTAATATGGAACTCAGAATCCTTCATCTGTCTGTCCTAACATGCAATTGTATCTTAATTAATGTTAAATATAGCCTTTCTAGGTGCTTATAATGGTGACATTAATTGGATTAAGAATTAAATATAGTAGCAAGATTTTTGCTACCATCATCTCTCCTGAGAGTTTGCCATGACTGTAACAAGAACAGCAGTCTTATTTTTGAACAGCTGACTGGGTTGTTCATTAATTAGTATTAGCTTTTATCCAACTGAACCCTTGTTCTTAGGTACAACAGCAGTTTTTAAACTGTGGTCCATGAGGGTGGAGTCAGTCATTACTTACTGTTTTTTTAAATGAAAGTATGATGGTAATACTTTTCACTTTGTGAGAATTTCATTTTCAGTGCTTTTGCTTGGCAAGAACTTCTGAATATTTTCTGAATATTTACTTCAAACTATTACTGAAAATCCTTTGTTATTCCTAAGACAGATCTTCAAGGTGCAGTGGAGAGCTGTGCAGGAACTAAATCATTGTGGGAATTAATAGCCTAAGAAAGTCCCTCTGATGTCTCTTATTTAGCTCATTAAAATAGGTGATTTCTACTTCTGATTTTTTCCAGGTTATTTTTATGAACATCTGCTAGTGCCAGTCAGAACGTGGTGTTTCTTAATGCCAGTTTATCTTTGCAGAAACATCTGTGGTGCTATAATTAATATTATTTTAATACTTCCATTTAAAGCCTTTATAGCTTAATGCAAGTAATGCTACTCATAATGAGAAAGAAGTGAAGCATTCAGCATGAGAGATAATACTTTAACTGAATTAGTATGTTAAACTGCTAGAAAAAGAAAAAATGAAAATATTTAGCTAACATTTGGTCATTCCTAGTGCATGCATGTGTAATTGTTTTTTGCACCAGTGCATATGTCAGTGTATATTTGTGGGCAGACTTTGCCTTAATAATGAAAGTGGCTTCATCCACTACAGTCATTTTAGCCTTTTCTGCTCTCCAGTACATCAAAATTGTCTGGAGTTTTTTTTTCTGTCCTCTATTAGTGGTCTGGAACAATGAAAATACAGATTTAAATTCTTAGTGGCTACAATTGTAGAATTCTTTTACTTTGAAGTGAGACATGAATTTTTTCTCATCTTTGGTCTTGCTAAGTCAACTGTTGCTTAAGCTTTTGATATAAACACCAATATGTTTTTGCAAATAGCTTTCTATGTGTGGGTCCTTTGTGGTGTTTGGAAAGGATGTCCCAGATAAAATAAGAGCTCTTAGATTTATATGTATTTTCTTCTGTTTTAGTATGCATATATCACTTGAATTGAATTGAGGTGTCCCTGTAGTTTGGGGGAAGCAGTACTTATGTCTACAGCATCATATTCAGAAATACACTTGGTTTTTCTTTTGAAAAGTTAACTGCTGGTGGTTGTTTTCACAAATATAGAGTCAAGCCAATTGTGCTAAAAACAAATAAAAATTCATAGGAAGATTTTGCTCTTTGAAGCACAAGTTCAAACTTCACCACATTTCAGGTTTAAAAATAGTTCTGAATTAAATAGTAAATTGATAAAACTACTGCGAAGCATGAATATTTCTAGGGAGATTAGTGAGATTTGATACAGTTACTGAAAATAAAAACGTTTTTTAAAGTACCTGAAAAGTATTCAAAGCCAAAACATTTTGCTGATGCAGGATCTTGTTGAGGTACTAGTTATTACAGAGATGTATGTATTACTAACTTGTTCAGAGAAATATTTTGACAGTAAACTGGCTTTTGAAAGTTAAGGAACTACTCTTTGAAGAGCAACACCATAATTTATGTTGTATGTTATATGATTGGAGACTTCTGGTTATTAGTGGCCATGTAGTAACTTTATTCCTCACGTGATGAATGTGACAATATGGTTTCATATTTTATAAATATATGAATATTGAAAAAATATGTAATACTATATACTAATATGTTATACAGTGTAAGTTATGCTAGGAAAATAGAAAAGGTTTAACAATTAACTTCCTACTCTAAGCATTAATATTTTGAAATTGTGGAGATGAAATTCATTAGAGATTACACAAGGAAGAAAAAGTTAATCCACACGTTATACTTCATTGCAAGCACCTATGTTTTTATTTTCTGTTGTGTATTGAAATAATGTGAAAATATTTTAAAATACTGTGTTTTAAAATGGTATAATGTGATTTCATTAACAGCTGCATGTACCTGGTTTTGCACCCACTTTAACCCTCAAGAAAGAGATGCCGTCAAATATTGCTGGGGAGATCAAACTGACAAAATGTTTTCTCAACTGACAAAATCGACCAGAGAAGGGGCTATTGTCTTTAATTAAGCAAAGGGAGAAAAGTGCAGGTTTTTTTTATATTACAGTAGAATTACCTTTGAGGTACAACATCACAGGTCACGTATTCTTGGCCATAGAAAAAATAGCAACAGCGTAACATTTGTTACTGGCTTTGTTTTCTTCTGTCAAGTGGTAATGAAAATGTGAACAGTATAAAGGTGAAATCGATAATTAGATATGTACTTCAGACTGTTTACACAGTCTTGTTTCTGGCCTACAAACTGCATTTGATGTGGGAAACTAGTTTTAGTTTATCTGTACTAATTAAATCTATTCAACTTACTAAGTCTCAAATTTTTAAGTAATGTCATCATTGATTTAAGTGTTCAGAATTATATTCTTAACTTCTGGTGTCAGCACACATGAAAAAGTCACATTCATATTTTCTGAGAGCCATCACTAGTCGGAAATAAGGATAAATGCAGGGGAAACGAGCTGTGATCTTTAAAAAAATGACTCGCAACTGTTCTTCATTATTATAGAATGAGTTGTCAATCTTTGCTATTCCTTGAAACTATTCATTTTTTAAAAATCCCTTTAAAAAGCTTTTTAGTCATTTCCTAGTTTTGTTTTGTAGAACTTTTAAACGAAAATTTCCTTCCTAATTAAAATGATCTGCCCTATATTCACTGTTGGGGTGCTTAAGAGTTTGGAGGGTTGCCTTTTTATGTATCATGCCAAGTTGTCATGCTGTGTCGCAATACTGGGTATTGCTACTAGAGACACGGGGTATGACATCTTGTGCTTTTAATGTTGGTGTTGTGTAAAACTGGCGTTGCAAGGCTGAGAGTGAGAGCCAGCATGTGTTGCACGGGGAGTGTCCCACTGTGTGCGCTGTACGTGAGGGCCACAGCTGCTGCAGTGGAGATGGACTGTCATGTTTATAGGAACATTCTAAATCTTATTCCAGGTTTTGACTCAGATGAAGAATTTGGGCCGTTCTGTCATCACACGCCGTTTCTAGGTGATGGTCTGGGATTGATGACTTTTGCCTTTTGTAAACTTTCTTTAATATTTCCTATGTTTGCACGTTTGCATGTAATGCAAGCTTTGGGCCTGTGGGGTGGTAGAGCGAGGGGAGAAAGGGCAAGACAGGCATGTTTTTGCCAGAATTTATACAAGCCTACAGACTTGGATTTTGTTTGACAGAAATAAGTTAAATCAATCTCCACAGAATACAGATTTTTATTTTTTAAAGAAGACAAATTAAATCCTAATGAATGCATCATTTACTCCCATTCTGTGCAATGATGATCTGCATGGCAAACTTCTATTATGTGGTGACTGATGTATTTTGGCAACCACACTGTATATCCATAGGTAATTACATCCATGCTTGTTAGATTAGGTTCTAGTGGAATCCAATGTAGATAATAGTACATCTTACTAATATATATAACAAAAACTTAATTGATAAAATAGTGTGAATTTATTATTTTTCAAGTATGCAGATTACCACTAGATTCTGCAAATTCTTGAGACAGTAAAAAAGTACGAAATGAACAGTGCAGATTTTTGAGGAATCTGATGGCTTTAAGTCCATGGAAAATGCAAACCTTTTAACTGAGTTATTATTGTCATTGGTTGTGACCCTGAATTCTCAGTTTTCTGCAGATTTCATCAAGACCAATTTACTGTTTATATCAGCATTAACTGTTCAAAACAAATCTGTCTTACTCTGAGGATAGACACAAAAAATTGCTTTGGGGTTGCCTTTGGATGCAGGTGTGGGGAAGCCAACTGGTTGGAATATACTTTACATCTGCTGATTATCTTCAAAGCTGTGATGTAGAAACCTACATCCATTTCTCTAATTGAGCCAGGATAATCGCTGTAATATAGCCTGCTATTTTGTATGTATGTCCAGCTTTAAATGTATCCTTATGTTATTTTTTTACAGATCAGAGAGTAGCATCTTTTTGCACCTTGAGTGATATGCAGCAAGCTCAGAGCTTAGAAGGCGCACAAGAGTTACCTTTGGATGAGAGTCCCACAGATGGAAAAGATTTCCTCGAGGCTACTGGGTATGTCAGAATTAAAGCACATTTATTACAAAAAGAATTTAAGATAATATTTTCTCTTTATGTTGCCTGTCAAATTGCCCGTATGCATGTTTCACTGCTATTTGATGTCAGACCTATTACCTTGGCTTGATCATGTCTTTAATTTTGAAAAATGTTACTTATTGGAATCAAGCTCTGAGCAGTTCTATCTAGAAAACGCGTAGTATAGTCAGCTAAAGCTCTCTCACCAGAATAGGCCTCCAGTGCAGAATACAGTTAGATGCAGAGTTTCAGCTAATGAAATTTTTCACTGTATTCCCAGTGTATAATAATAATCTGTTATAATAATAATAATCTGTTATATCTGTTATATATTTATTTCTGTTTTCATTTGAATAGAGCTGATAACAGGAATTCAACTCTGTTGTATGCAATAACCTTTTCTGCAGCAAATGTCTCAGACCTTCTACCCCTGTAGTCGGCGCTGGTGAGGCCACATCTCGAGTACTGTTTGGGGGCTCCTCACTAGAAGAAGGGCATTGAGGTGCTGGAGGATGGCCAAAGAAGGGCAACAAAGCTGGTGAAGGTTCTAGAGCACAAGTCTTATGAGGAGTGGCTGAGGGAACTGAGGTTGTTTAGCCTGGAGAAAAGGAGGCTCAGGGGAGATCTTACTGCTCTCTACAGCTACTTCAAAGGAGGTTGTAGAGAGTTGGGGGTCAGTCTGTTCAACCAAGTAACAAGTGATAGGACAAGAGGAAATGGCCACAAGTTGCGCCAAGGGAAGTTTAGATTGGATATTAGGAAGAATTTCTTTACTGAAAGGGTTATCAGGCATTGGAACAAGTTGCCCAGGGCAGTGGTGAAGTCCCCATCCCTGGAGGTATTTAAGAGTCCTGTAGACGTAGTGCTTAGGGATGTGGTTTAGTTGAAGACTTGTCAGTGTTAGGTTAATGATTGGACTCGATGATCTTAAAGGTCTTTTCCAATCTAGACAATTCTGTGACCTTGAAACAGGTGTTCCTACCTATCTTTTGCAACTATTTGCTACTTGCCAATCCATAATTTTTCATTTATACAGAAATAAATTAATCAAGAGAATCTGTAACTGAGGACTGCAGGAAATTTTTATGCCAAACTGCTCAATTCTTCAAATTCTTCCCAAAGCTCTGAGAGAGATTATTCCTTCTTTTTTCTTTTTTGTTTTTGCTCCGTCTTCCCTGCCACAAGGAGTATACTTGTTAAAAACAGAGATCCCAGCAGTATAATCTGTCCACTAGCACACTTCAAAAGAAAAACACCTTTGACTAGTTTTGCTCTTCAGCTGCAGGAGTGAAAGAACAGGAAATGGAGTGAAAAGTCTTCTTGCTTGTTAGACTATCGCATATTAATTTGAACCAATTTTACACAAATTAACTTGCATGGTGAAGCGCATTTATTGTAATGACTTCTAAGTTCACATCTTTCCCCAGCATAGTGATCAGCAAGGATTGCAAAAGACTGTTAAAGACGTTCCACTTTCAGCATCGGCAGATCTGTCAGATTTGTGGACTTGCGTGAAGCAGCTGATTCAGCTTTGTATACAAAGCTTCTCTCTTCAGCCTCTGTCTTCTAGATAAAATGATTCATATTATGGCTAATTTCATCTATAGTGTCTATGAAACTATCTTCCACAACGCTCATTGTCATAGAGGAAACAGAAGCTATTCTCTGTATTTTCTTTTGGTCATGCATTTGATTAACCTATGGCAATATTTTCTACTTTTTGACCTTTAAATAGAATATTTGTCTCCATCAAGCCATAGGTCTATCCTTTACTGGAAATGACACAACTGCAAACCAGATAAAAGAACTCTTAATAGCTCTTTTGGTTTACAACAATTGCTGCTGCAGCTTGCTTCAGATGAGTACAGTCCTTATCAGAAAGCAACTTGTTAACAAATGTGCTCAGCAAACCATTTAGCAGAAAAGTGTGACTTACACTGTGAGGTTATGTGCAAAAGTAATTCCTAAAACGTTCTTTCTTAAAAATCATAGTAATTTCTGCCTGATTTGCATGAGAGGCATTGTCACATTTCAGATGTGACAGCAATGGGTTTATGTTCCAGTAATAGTTTTGTGGGCCTGAAATGGTTTGTTTCCTTTGCTGTTGTTAAAAGTGTTACTCTGCAAAAGCTGGGGAAGAAAATGTTTTTAACTGACTCAGAGTGAAGGTGGTGGTTTACTTTACAGGGAACATGCTCCGAGTTCTCTGACTGGAAAAGTAAACCAGCTAGAAGTCATCCTCCGGCAGTTGCAAACTGACCTGAGAAAGGTAAGAGATCATTAGCGATATTACTACTCTACAGTAAACTCTTACAATTTTTGTATTAAAGTAGCATTTATTTTTCTTTTTAGCTTTCAATACTTTCTCAGAATGAATGAGGTAGTTGGAGTATGTTTAAGGAATTAACGTAGAGTTAGCAGTTGTCAGAATGGATTAGGGAGCTCAACAAATTATAGCTGTATGACTTGCACAGAAATACTAACAACAAAAATAAACACTGTCATCACGACTACTCACTTCACTCAACTTTATCTTTGTTAACCAGGAAAAACAGGACAAGGCAGTTCTCCAAGCAGAGGTACAGCATCTGAGACAAGATAACATGAGACTTCAGGAGGAGTCTCAAACAGCAGCTGCTCAACTGAGGAAATTTACAGAATGGTTTTTCAGTACAATAGACAAAAAATCCTAATGACAGAAGCCCTGGAAAATACTTATTTGAACAATGTAACAACTGTATTTTTTGAATTAGCGGGGTAACAATTTCACTGTATTCACAATCCATTTTAGGTGTTTCTGCTACATTCTCTGTCCAGCTTTATTCATTTGAAAAGGAGAGAGAACTGTGGTAATCCGTCTTTAAATTCATACGAAGAAAGCAGAGAATAGCAGATATTTGTTTGTGTGCCGATGAATGTAAAAAATCCTTAGTGTCATTTTAGACATTTTTAGAAGATGCTCTGGCTGGGGCTTGCCTGAAGAGGAATATTTGGGGTTTTAGTTCCTGCATTTCAGGTGCGCTGGTGAAGATGTTAAAGCAATTTACATTAGCTTGGGCTTCAGTATTGTAAGATAAAAAGAATAACCAGACATATACTTTAATGTTTAAAAGGTGCTCTATTTTTTTGTATGTACAGTAGTTTTATTTCCACAGTCCACATTGTCATAGCAATAAGAATGGAGGTATAGTGAATAGTCACAAAGCTGTGTTTATAAAATGTTAGCACTGATGTGTTTAACACTAGTTTGGATGCAGATACATTAGAGATTATTTATTTGCAGGAACAAATGGTGCCTGAATATAAACAGTGTTCTGATTTTCTAAAAATACACATGCCTTGTAAATGGCTCACTGGGGTTAGCCCACTCCCAACTTCAATTAATTTTGTATAGTTGACGTTAGGCTAAACAGTTACACTGCTTCATCATATATGGTGTGAGCCAGCCAATCAATTGTACAATGCCAAATTTGTTTATCTTTGTACAGAAGCTTTGATCAAGTGTCTTGTATTTAACACCTTTATTTAAGCTTATTTAACCTTAAATTGTTGTTTTTATAAAGTTTGTTTTATCTGCACTATGGTGAGGTCAGTTGGTTGCAAGTTGTAATATTTTTAGCTTGCCAAGACCGTTCTGAGGAGTTCTAGAAAATTCTAACAATTGGATGCTGCTAGTACACAATTGATTTGTTTGTATGCTTTAACATTTTTAACTGTTTAATTTGAAATGAACATACATCCTGCTTTTTTAATAAATGTTAAAAATCTAAACCTGAATTATTTTTATCTTGTATTGTGTGTAATCACAGTCATCAGTAATAGCTCAGGTTTCTGTTCAGCCCACTCTCTAGGTTCCAAATCCAGAGACAGTCCAAGCCCCCAGAGCTCTTGTGATCCCCTATTACCAGCAAGGGATTGTCAACATTATCAGAGTTAATTTCTTTGGTGGTCCTGTCCTATAACTGAGGAAGTAGCTTCATGGGTCAAGGAGCAAGAGCTGTTTTGGCTGTTCACAGGTGTTGATCAGTGACCTAGGAGAAAAAAAACCTGCTTTATCCAAAAATAAGTCCTAAAGAAACTTTTCAAAAGGGGTCTGGTTTTCTCATATTACTTTACTTTAGTTGTAGCTGCAAATAGCTTGCCATCTGCTTGTGCCTGCAGTTGAGGATTTGATTGCAGTGTTAGTGTATGTGAGATGTTTTGGCTGTAGAACTGATCTTAAAGTCTACACCAAAGAAGTACAGTTTTGCAAAATTAAATGAAGCTAATGAGCACGTCTGCGTTATCCTTCTGAGAGAAATTGTATATAGTTCAAGGTGATGATTGTATCCGTTTCCTTTCAGCAGCTGAATGCATTCAGGCAAACCTACCGAAGATTGTTGAATAGTTAAATATATTCAACTGATGTGAGTAAAATCCTGTGTCCATTGTTAGTGCACGTTGGCTAAGAAATGTTTTGTAAAGTTGAACAAATATCTGTCTCTGCTATAACAATTGTTCTGAATGACTGCTCTTAGGAAAGGTTACACCTGGGCAGATAATCAAGGCTTTGGTATCCTTACATTCAAACGAAGACGACTATTTTGTCTTTGTAATTTTCATCAAAAACTCTGGCTTTTACATACCAAATAATATCCATTGAGCTGTATGAACAAACTAATTAAACATGGCAGTAATGTGTTACACTAGATTCTGATTTAAGCACCTTACAGGAGCCATTAGCAAACCCATCTGGCTGGAGACCTTGCCAAAGAACAGTGCTGAACAACTTGGGCAATTTGTCTGCGAGCGTGTTTCTGTGAGAATTGTTTCGTCCACTTTGAAAAGCCGTGCTGTCTGAAGTGAGCTTGAGAATAAGCCTGTTCTGAACGGATACTATTAGGTTTGATAAACAGTTTATAGCCCAATGTTCATTTTAGCTCTTTCTCTCAGTTACTGAAAACAAGCAATAGAAACAAGTTATTGAAAACTACCTGCACAAGTTAATGAAAGCTACCTGAATTTTCAGTAGTCATCTTTCTTCTTTTCTCATCCAATTGAAAACATTTTCTTTCCAAAAGTTGCAGAAGAGTTTGTGTACAAATCTCTTACTCCTTTCGCTGACAAAAGCAGTTGTGGCTTTGTACATGGCTCTTCCTCAAGTAACTTCCACAATGGGAAAGAGGTTTTGTTACTGTTTTGGTTTTGTTGCCGTTATTGTTTTAATGACATGTGAATACAATGTTTATCAGAGACCGTAGTACAGTTTTGGCATAGGTAAAGGACATTTAGATGGACATGTTGATTAACTGGTTTTTAAGAGTAATCCTCTCAGAGATGTTTTGCTTACAAAAATGCCTGTTTTAGACACACGGAGGCAAAGAGTAAGTCTACATAAGCAATGCTTAGCTTCCTCTGGAAGCTCTGTGCTCTGAGACCGATCCACATGAACCAAAGCAGAGTAAATGGGGATGACTGGGAAATTTACTTCAAAGATATTTGTGATCTGAATTAAAACAGTAACATGGAAGTGTTTGAAATGTCAACAAAATGTCACAGCGGGCTATGCTGTAAATACTGAGATGAAGAACTCAAACACATGAGCCAACACGGGTCTTCTGTAAAAGGGACAAATACAAATAGTGGTAAATTAGAAAATTCTCTGACTTAAAAGTCGCATCTTAATTTATATGTAGATCTTTATTGAACAGATCTTTACTGAGACATTTCTCGTAATGTGGACTATTTTATTATGTGTAGTTTTTTCTGAGACCACTATTACAAACGTGAGGGATAATTTTGGGTATTTTTTCTGTTCCTGAGAGTGTAGTCATGCTGTGGTTTAGGCGTGTCATAGCTTTATACGGAAGCTATCTGTCCTCTGTGTATTATTTAATATAAATTCTCAAAGTAATTAATCTTTTTTTGTGTGCCTAAAATTCAATTTTGTAGGAAAAATGTTTAAAATATTTGTAATACAAGCTATCTTACTGTAGAGCAATTGCTTAGGAAAACAATTTTCAGTCTGGAAAAGGAAAGAGGATTGTTATGTGCATTATGTTGCAGCATTTCTTGAGCACTCTGTGCCGACTGGTTCTAACATATAAGAAAGTCGGTGGAACTCAGGAACTGGTGTTGTACAATTTGAAACCATCAGAATAGTTAATTATTGCCAGACCAAGTTATTCTTCATCCCAACTTCTCTCTTCCACAGCAGAGACTAGAAGAAGAATGTCTTTCAGCTCAAAAATGAACTAAAGCTTGCTTCTGTGTGTTCAGGAGCAGACTGCGTAAGCTGAGAGGAAAAAGTATACTTTAGTAGTCCAAGAAATAAATTTGCCAGGATTATAATCTCAACTCTTTATGCACACAGGTTGCATTTTTCATTTGATTCCATGCACTTCCTTTATTTCCCTCCCTTGCCATGTTCACTTGCTTGTATGTCAAGAATAATCCAATGGCACCTGAGCCAGAAGCAAAAGTTCTGCAGTAGATCCCTGGTCTGGTTAAGTCAGGGAGAGGTCTGTGTGGGTTTAGACAAAGCCAGAGAGAAGTGAGGCCTAAACATTTTGCAGTCTTTGCTCCTATGTTGTTGTCCACAGTGGCTGCAGAACAGAAAGTGAGGCAGGTACAATTCCATCCATCCTTGCAAATGTAAATCTTTGCTATTTTGCAGACTCTGAAGTCACTCACTGTCTTACCACAGTGCTAGCTTTCTGAATCGGTTTTTGAGTCATGGGTAAAGTAACCACACAAGAATGTGCTTTTCCAAAGTAAATGTAACTAGAAGATTTCCAAAACCTTTACCAGGGAAACAATTAAAAGGGGTGGAGGATAGAGAGGACATTTTCTTAGGTTTTATTTTGATTCTACTTTCAGACAGACAACCAACACTGCTGGCTGTTGCACCAACTTATGGGGACATAGCAGGACCAGAGAATGGAACGAACAGGCCAAATTGCTCATAGCCTTCCATTTTAGAAATCACTCGACGGTTTAAACACATCAGTGTAGGAATCTTGTTTATTTTCTTGACTTCTCTAGGGAAATAGTTTTATGTCCTTAGTTCCATTTTTTTTTAAACACGTAAGCCTTTTTCCTCCCCTAACCATTGATACCTAAAAGCTTCTTTGGGATATAGCATCACAGAATTAGTCTGGTAGTAGTCATATTGACCTTGTCCTCATTGGAACAAGCTGAGGCTGATAGATTAGTGATACAGATGTATCAGTTTTGCAGAAAGGCTATAAATCTATTTAATGTTCTTCTGTGTTCTTGCTATACAACAGCAAATTATTAAGTCCCAAAAGCTCAAAAACAGATGGAGATGTTCTGACCAATGTCATTTAAAAAAAAAAATTGAATATGCTGTTGATGCCAGTTCAGGCATCCTTGTGTATAGACATCAGCTGGAGGTGTTTAAAATAAATCTGAGGAGCCATGATGGAAAGTAAGGAGACAAACACGCCGTGTCAGAAAGTGGGACATTTAAAGTGCACCAGCAATAATCATTGACAATGTATGAGCGGTGCTTTTATTGATGACAGATGACTCTATGTCCAAAGATTAGGAGTTTAATGAAATGGGAAATTTTCACGTAACTTTTTTATCTTTTGTAAATCCCCTGTTTGCCACCTAGAAAGCAATTGTGAGAATGCCTCAGGAAAATCTTTTGTCATGGTTTAGCCCTGACCAGAAATCTGGGAGAAGATCTGCAGTACTTGGGTAGTTATGACTTAGTGTCTAAGCAGTGGGGCTTGGTTATACTGAACCCAAATTTAAAATGCTAGAAGCTCACTCCTTTTTGTCTCTTGATTCCTATTTTGAAACTGTTGAAAGTGTTTGACTATTTGAGTGACCAAAGCTGTTAACAGTAGAATAAGTGACCCTAGAGTTGTCTGGTCGTAAATACGAGTCTAGTCATCTGAGGTTCTTGTAACCACTAACACTGTAGTCTCGTTTTTAGCTCAGAAACCTGAGATACCTGCGTTCTCATCAGTGCTGTTTCTCCCTCTTCATAGCCATTTTATTCAAGATGATAGATGTCCCTTTCACAAACCCAAGACATGGTGTCTCTTTTCAACAAGAAATGTTTCTCTTGTGTTTAAGAACAGTGCTCCAAGAAGTATATTCCAGCACTAGTGCAACTTTAAGCTGTTTGTGCTTAAGGCTGATTATCTATCTTCTGCCACACAGCTCCCAGATTCTTGATCTTCCCTTCCTTTGCTAGAGCTGATTTTCTTAGTAGGGATTTCAGTAAAAATAAGCACAGAACAAAATGCTTCTTCAGACTTGAAATGTCTTCATTTTGTAGGAAATACAGGGAGTTTTTTTAAAGGTACAAATATCCTATCTTGTTCTTTTGTGTGCCTTCTCCTGTCAAGAAGCTTAAAAAGGAATATTTAGGGTGGCTCAGTGCTTGAACTAGTCCAAGCCTGTTTGCTGAAATGCTTGTGTATGAGTAGGGGATCTTAAACATAAGCACTAATTAATACAGCGTTTGTTGAGGATGCTTTCAGTCTGCATACAGACCAGAGGCAACCTTGTTTCCATCAATTCCAGTCCACATTAGCTTGGAGGAGGAATGTATTCAAAGGAGAGAGCAAACAATGGGCTCATTCCTATGTATTTAATGTCACATCACCAACAGAAGCTGTATATCATGCAGCTAGAAAAGCTCCAGATTGCACCATTAAATTGGACCGTGCTTTGTGAGCTAGGTGGCTGATTTCTTTGCAAATATCAGCAAATGTATTCAATTCCTCCAGTGTAAATCAGGTTTAATATAATTGAAGTTACTGATGAGAGTAGAACTAGGAAAAAGAATCGGTCTCTTTGTGTGAAATGTGTATTACATCCAGACCATGTTTAAAAATGAGGCCAAGTGATTAGACCAAAAACAGGATATGAAAATAAAATTGAAGTCTTTCTTTATTAACCATGACCTCAGTAGTCCACAGCTTTTTGGCTCATTGATTTCTAATGTTAATGTGGTTTAAACTTCTTACTAAGCTCTGAAGAATGTTCTTTCAACAGAACCATATCTATTAAATGAGTCATTTGCTCTTTAAAACTGGATAGCTTCACAGCACAGCGTGCAGTAAGCCTCCTAACGTCTCGCCAATTGTCCAGCAAGATTGTTGATATTTATACAGAGAAGCTTTAAAGGGATGCTGACAGGAGAGTTCCATCATCTGTAAATAGCCTTATTAAGGTTCATGCATAAAATCCTCTTAGATTCTTGAAGTGTGAGCGCTCGCTAAGACTGTGTCAGTACCGTCCTTCCCAGTCTGTCCTAGTTTGTTATTGCAGAGCAACCCAAAGCTGTTCAGCTGCTGATTTGTTTTTTTTCTATAAACCAAACATGAAATAGGAGAGATTCTAAAAGAAACCAAAAGAGAGAAAGTTAAATCAATTTTCAGACTAGAATCAATGAGCATTCTTTTTAAAAGTTTTTATAATGTCATAGAGATGCTTAAATAATCCTCTCAGAGAAAAAGAGAGAAATATCTAGGCTTGCATATTTAACAGGCTAGTGTATAATTCCTGAATGCACTGCAGCTTCTCTGTCAAAGCCATGCAGGCAGAAAACCACATTGCAGTGAACAGCTAACAGTATAGCAATAACGACTTGCCCACATGTTTTACAAGAAATGTAACCAATTCCCTCCATAAAAATCACTGTTTTTCATCTCTAGGAAAGTTCTCGGAAATACCCAAGCTGCCTTTTTAAAAGTGATGTGGAAATGCTGGCTTATTGTTAATGTTATGAGCCCCTTAGTGTTGTGAATAAGAGTGAGATTGCTAAACTGTGCTGACAGGGAACTCAGGTGCTCAGAGATGCAGATACACCTGCACCTTTTCCTTGAAAGGAATATGCCTGAAATATCAGAAGGGCATCCAGTCTCTAATGCTTGATTTGATGAGAATACAGATGAGAGCAAGGTAATGGCTGACAGAGATACTCCGATTTTCTGATAGAGACAGATTTTTTTTCTTAGTGTTCACAACCGAATCTTTGCTCCCTGTACGTGAGGACTGGCTTTTTCTTCTTGCTTGTGCTGTGGAATTTTGAGCAGCTTCCTGGATTTCGTGGTCCCATCTGACACCGGAGGAAAGCATCATGGCAGCTGACAGGTTATGTGGAAGTCTTTTTGTTACAAGCTAATCTCCTGTTCCTTTTGGGAGTCTCCAGCCAGCCTGCGGGCTCCCTGATCTCTATTGCTCCCCTTCCCCAGCAGCTTTCACCTGCCCCACATGCTGCAGCGAGCTGCTTGCTTGTGTGCCAGATTAAAGCAGCCTGCCTTTCTGCTGTCTTCCTTTTAAACTGTCCATAACACACAACACACGTGCAGTAAACACTGAACAAACACTGGATGCTGGACCATCTTGTCAAGACAATGCTTTGGCCAACAAAGGTTGGACCAGATGATCCATGAGGTCCCTTCCAACCTGTTATTCTATGAAATACAAGAGATCTTACCCTTCCCACTTACCTAAGTCTTCTTGAAGCATTTGCTTGTGGCCATATAGTGGTAACTCTGGACAATCTGATGTTACCAGTACTAAGCACAAACTGTGGATTGCAGCTGGAAATGCAGGAAATAAAGTGGGTTTGAAAAAATGTAAACAGCTTGGTCACATTACAGTCATCTAACAGGGAGAAGCAGCACAAGAAACTTCAGAGTTTTTTGAGGAAAAGCTATATCCCTTGACCAGCTGGTCTTCATGGGCTAATTTTTTTTTTTTTAATGTAGTTTATTTTTTAACAATCTATCACAGAAGCCCTGAGACAATTCAAAACTTGATTGCAGAACTCTGCCTAGTGGCAGACAAATTCAGGGCTCCTGGGTTATTTTGGAAGTAACCATAGGAGTAACAATCCAATGCACATGAAGTATCTTTTCTGGCGCCCAAAGTAGTCGGCTGTACAGCTGAAGAGCTATCCCTCTGAAACTATATTTAACCCCTAGTGTGTACAAAGTATTGTATTATCTAAAAAAGCCCTCCTCTATGAAACTTGTATGTCTCGGACTTTATATTCAAACTCCAAACAAGAAATAATGGAGAACTCCAATTTTTAGTGAAACTGCTTTTTGTTCTCCTTGTTGACTTTAAACTTGCCAAGGCAACATTGCCATGAAAGTAGTTGTTCTCTTTCACCTCTAAGTGCATTTTCTTAGTTTGGCCTGTATGGATCTGCAGGGTCTAGAGTCCATTTTTCATACATGCGTAGACATTTTTTCCTCTCCTGTGAGCAACCACATTTCCATTAGAAGCTATTTCAGTTACTGTCAATTAACAGGACTTACAGTTTGTGACAGAAGTGTTGGCTGGAAGGCATGTCTGGAGGTCATCCTGTCCAACCTCCTGAACTAGCACCACCGCTTTACCAAGCCTAGGTATGGCTTTGTCTGGCCAAATCTTAAAGCCTCCAAGGACAGCAATTCCACAACATCCCTGGGAAAAAAAAAAAAAAAAAAAAAGAAAAAAAAAAGTTAAATAAAGCTTCTTTTTTTCCTAACGTCCACTCAAGTCACGATCTGTGGATGTTGCCCCTTGTTATCATTAACAGTACCAAGATTTTGGCTATTTTGTGTGTGTAAATGCCCTACAAACAGTTGTAGACTATTAAATGATCCCTTAGCCTCTTTTTTTGTTAGATTAAACAAGATTTTAAAAGCCCAATTCTCCCAGCTGCCCCTTTTTCGCCATATGCTTAAGGCCCCTGACCATCTTAGAAGTGCTGTGCTGCTCTCTCTCCAGTATGTTACTATCCATCTCGTATTGGGAGTCCAAAACTGAGCACAATATTCTAGTTGATAATTACCAGTACAGTTAATTACCCTGTATATCCAGGGATACGCAGAGTAACTAGTTTCTGTCACTTTCCTTTCTTTTCCCACCAACCCCAATGCTCTTTGGAGATGCAGCAATGTTTTTTTCTCTCTGTTACATCTGGGATTTTGTCTGGCTATGGCTTGAGGACAGGAGATGCTTTGCTATTTATGTCATCCACAGAGGTGGCGACAAGGGTAAAGACATCCACAGATGCACACATGGTCCTGATAGAAACAGTCAAAAATGTTAGTGTTGTGCAGAAGCTGAAGTAAAAAACACATACGTACACCTTCTGTGAGATCCACGTTAGCTGAAACTCCCCAGAGGAGTGTGGTTACTGGAAGGAGAATAGTCTTCTTTAGTTTAAGTCTGTTTTCAGACATGCTGTTGCTATTTGCTGCAAATCCAAGAAAGGCGCTGGGTAGCAAGCCTCTCCGTTGTCTTTCTGCTACAGATTCCCAAGAAAGATCTGTCCGGATGAAGCCTCCTACATCTGAACTCATCATGTACTTTTTCTTAATAGCTGAAGAAGGAAAACAAGGGTTTGCAGAGGTTGGTTCAGGTGGCCGATATCGCTGAGCTTCTCTGAAGTGAGTCACTCACTGTCAGGCCCTCTTTCTCTGGATTCCATATGAGAGGAGCACTGACAAATGAGCTCAGGTGTAGAGTTGATGCAGTGCTTGAGGATATGGTGTAGTGGTTAGAGAGCTGCTAGGAGAAAGGTTGGACTTGATGATCCTGGAGGTCCTTTCCAACCATAACGATTCTGTGATTCTGTGTGAGTTCTGCAGTATAGTCTGTTTTCCAGAGTTTTTCATTGGTCATTATTTTCATTGCCTTTAATGTTTAAATTAATGTTTATGAGGATCTTCAACAAAATGAGAAACACCCTGACCTGCTTAAGCTGGCAAAACCAGCATTTGGATTATTTGAAGTCAGTCCTGTTCTGTCTTCTACACAAGGTATTGTTCCTGAAAGGTGATTTTTCATTTTGAATAAAAGAGAACACAAGATGTGAGATGCACTCACCTAACTTAGCTTGGCTGAGGCAAGTTTGAAGCATTGTTGAATGTGTCAGTAAATGATATACGATCATCTGGAAACAGATTTTTATAACCCAGGATTTCTGTCCTTTCTGGACAGGTTATTATGAGGAGCAGAGTTCAGCTGGATTCAAGCTGGTGTTAAAGTAGAATCTAGTACAGGCTCTAATAGAGTGCCTAATAAACAGAGACTTTGATCCTGGTCTACAAATGTGTTATTCTAGTTTACTTCTTGAGTAACTCAATTCACTTGATGTTACCATACTTTATATTAGCTTCAAACTAGAACTGCTCATTGTTGAATCAAGTCCTGTGTTTTGATCAAGATACAGAGAACTGTGTTTCTAAAAGTGCTGAAGTCTTTGTTTGTTTTGGAAGATGTTAAAACATGTTAAAGAAAATTAGTTCTAGGCTGAATATTTGTATGACAAGTTCTGCCTACAGCAAATCTCTATGACTGAGATGCAGACCTCTAAAAATAAGTTTTTAAATTGGAATGTTTATGCAAGTCTTAACACTTATGGTGCCAGTGCACGTTGCCGTAATAATAAGTGGAATAACGGAGTGTTGTCACACGGCATTGAATTTCCGACCTCTGTTTCGTTTTGTGAGACAAATTGATCTTCAATCCTTAATTGATCCTAAGTCCATAAAGGATTATCTGAATAGAAATGTTTTCTGGATACTTGTAATGAAACTCAATATGCTATATGATTCAAGTAACCAGTTTCAGTTTCTAACAGATCAGTTTCTAAATGACCTTAGCAGCAAAGCAGAAGCATTATCAAACAAACAAAAAAAGTCAATAATAGGGCTTTTTTTCCTCTGCACCTGTCTTATACTACACAGATGAAAGTTTCTAAAGAGCAAAAATGTACAATACCCAGTAACTGTGTGGGGAAATTAACTCCTGCAGTTCCAGGGGACATTATTTCTAATGAAATAGAGAAACGTTTCTGTGTTTGCCCTTTCTAAAGGGGCCCATCGGTGGCCAAATAGAACAATTGTAGAAAATACGTTAGGAGGAGTTGCTCTTTCTCTGTTACTGCAAGTGGAGCTGGTGCTCAGAGCCCCTCTGGTGTGTGGGAGGCAAGGGAAAACGAGGACAACCAAGGTACATCAGTACATTTATGCCTCCATGGCACCAACGTACTGAATCACCTCTGGATCTTTTTCACACTCTTTTGATCATGCTACTGGAGTTGTTTGGATTGTTCTTCAAGGTAATGGAAATTATGCTGGGGAACAGAGCCAGCATCTCAAGAGCCAGGGTAGCTGAAAGAACAGCTCTGCTTGCCTCTCCCTCTTCATGCCCTGGGCTCCCTTGCTGTGGCCTGGGATATGTGCCATAGAATTGAATCCCAGGAGGCTGGAGTGCCTTAGCCACTGATCTGTAGGGAGATTGAAGGCACCTGCCCCTCTCCTGTTTATACCTATGGAAGAGTTTGTCTGGGAATGTCAATAGTTTGACTTACTAACGTGGAGCTGTGCTTGGGGCAGGCTATGCTGCCACACTACCTGAGTTTAGTGTCCTTTCTTCAGAGCCTGGAGAGAGCTACCTGCATTCCTTAAACAGAAACAGGCATTGAAAGGCACTGCCTTCAATCTGGCAGGAGAGACCATCATGCCTTTGATGTAAACTGGTGCTGTAGCAGGAAAACTAGCCCCGCTCTGCAGAACCTGGCATTCTGTCACTCCCTCCAGAAGCCAGAGGGCAAAAACATCTTTGTTTTTGCTGACAGAGCCCCTTACCCCAGAGGTGAATGTACTGATGCCAGGCACTGGCGTGAAGTGTACAAATGACCCATAATCCAGCAGTGGTTTTGAGAACAGTGTGACATCATCTGTGAAAAGACCGTATTTGCTTCTACAAAATGAGTCGCTGTAAGTGTTCCTTCTTTTATGTGTATTTCTCCAGTAGATTACCCGGGGCAGGGTTTAGGAACAATGACGTTACGAGGTAGCGCAGCAGTTTATATGTCAAACCTCACAGGAGACTCTTCTTTTGGGGCTACTCTGTATTTCGGATCATTCGACCTTCCTTCCACGTTCTCCACAGACTCAGAGATGAAGGCCCTTTTGCACTTAAAGGTTTCAGTGCCTAGATCTGATAACCAATGTAGAGAAGGCAATCTTGTGTTAGGAAAATGTCTTAAGGAAAATCTTCCATTATTTTAAGCAACCTCAATGATCTTCTAAAAGAACTGAGGTTTCCATTGCTCTCTTTTTTCTCCAATAATGTCCAAAGCAGAGTCAGGAGTTTCAAAACTAGAGGAGCCTTTCTTTGCTCGTTCCACTCATCACTCCACAGAAAAACCTTCACCTTTTGTCCTTACCCCTCAAATGAAATCCCAGTGGTCTCAGTCATGTGATCTACTCTGATTCGCTTGCAAAGTGAAATCAATAATCTCATTTTAAAAACTTGCTGAAGGGAGGGAATCTCCCTCATATTGGACATGCTATCAGAGAAGAATCTGCCATTCTGGATGCAACCTGACCTCCAGCCTGCAAGGATAAGTAGCCTGAGAAAGCATGAGGGATTTAGTAGCAAAATCAAATGAGTGGAGAGATGGTGATAAGGACTATGTAGCGTTACCGAGGAATTATTAGGACTATACCAGATTTCAGTTTTTCAGTCATACACTTTTTCCACAGATTTTCTAAGTAATTGTGTTTGAGCCAATATACACAGGATGATGTCAGGTATATATAGGTGAATTTGTTGACACACTGAAGCATAAGTAGCAGAAGACATGCTGTTCCTATTGCTTGCCTCATTATACACAGATGACGGTCAAAGTCACAGTGTTTCTGTGAAATCATGAGTTCCTGAGATCCTTCAAAGATGCCCTTTTTTTTTTTTTCAGAAGGCTGTTTCAGGCACTGCTGTGGAAGAAAACCAAGCCACCTGAAACCTGAATGCTATATTTTGGGTTTCTAATGCAGAAAAAACCCCGGAATATAAGTACAAATACACACTGCTAGTCTCATGGCAGAGGAGATCTGTTTTCAGAATGGGAAACCATGCTGTCCCCAACTTCCAGTCTATGTCTAGTTCTTATCCTTTAGGGAAGGAATACAAGAGTTTTCCAAGACTAGGTTTGGGGCCAGACATGTATATTTTATAATAATCCCTAACCATATATCAAATATCCTTTTATATTTAAAGAATGTAGGATTTCATAGAGTGACTTCATCTCCTGAGGCTTTAAAAAATGCTCACTGGTAGTCTTGGAGTAAAGTGGCACCACTGCCAAGGGAAATAAACACTCAAAAATAAAGGAGAGTGTGAACTGAAAAATAACCCTGCTCTATGAATCAGTAAATGACCAGACAGATTTGCTGAGGTGCAATCTACACCTCTCTTACTAGTATCTTGTGGGATGATGAAGGGTCCCATGTACTTCCCATGCTGCAATTGCAGCCACGTGGCCTGAGTGGCCCCAGACGAGTAGCTTCACCACATCTGTCAGCTACCATGCTGATCCTGAGGAGTCATGCGAAGCCACGTAGCACATGCTGCAGCAGGAGCATTTGAACTCTGTGGCCCTCCTTGCCTAACACCCACCGAGTGCAGTAGAGTCAGTTACCTTCCTGCTTGCTGTGACTTTGAGGTCTTTCATACACCCCACCAGTTCTTGAGATACTGGGTCAAGCTAGCAACAGATGTGAACTAGTAAAACCACTGATGGGCAATGACAGATTTCTCAGTACAGACTCATGGTTACATGTCCCCTGGATGTTCTTCAGTGCAAACACTCTGCCTCTGCTTTGCCTAGGGTGCACATATGTTTTTTTAATGAGCTGATGTTGCACTTGCTGATAACTCGGACGAGCTCTGTTGTTGGGTCAGGGACTGAAGACACTAAAGGGTACTTTGTGAAGACCCCAGCAGTTACCCCACTCATGGCTGCAAACAATGTAAGACCTTCTGATGTTGCAGTCATGCAGGAGAAACTAGAAAGAGTCTGAAGCAAATAGAGAGAACAAAGCATGATATTCATTACCTTGAGCGTGCTTTTGCTCAGTGTTGTTGATGGACGAGCAAAGGTTGGATATCCGGGACATAAAGAGAAGTGAGGAAAAAATATGAAGAATGCCTGGAAACGTGGTGAGACTGTGACCTCTACATGGAAAATGAGGAGGAATGGTATTTTCCTGACAGGAATGGCATTTCCCTACCACTTAAGTAGAACTGCTGCAGTGAAGACTCCTCACTTGGCTGCTCACACTGCAAACCACTGATTTAATCATTTCAAACACCAGCAAGAGTTGTGCATGCATGGGAAGGTCAAGGGAGTTTCAAAGATAATGGGCTATGAACGTCTAGAGCTTTTTAAGAAGTATAAAGTGGGGTCGGGGGGGGCATGAGTGCAGCTACAGTGACCGAGAAGTGATAGAGAGCATGGGAGCGACAGGCTCTGTTCAGCTATTCCTCCTGGAACTCCGGGCTGATGTGTTTTCACATCTGCTGGTGGTCCTGTGTGGCTCCTCATCCCAGGTGGAGCAGGCTGTTACACCTCCCAGGAGTGCCCAACATGCAGATTGTCATGGCCAGATGTGACTTAAGCACCACCACAGTGTATGAAGGCATACCAGGTTTTGTTTTAAGAATGAAAAAACAGTGACACAACTTAGTAATTTCAGACATATTGCTTATTTCCAGAGGTATACCTCTTTCCTCAGCAGCTGATTTCTGCTCAAGCTGTAGACAGCTGGGATAGCAATGGTCTTAAAATGAGTGTTGTCTCAGTGTTTTTTCTGCTTGTGCCAGAGCCCTGGACAGCCAGACCTGGGAGAGGGAATTGAGTTCAATTGAGCAGAAGGTGCATGGACTGCCCTAGAAGCCAGAGTCACCATATATTCCGCTAACAGTCTGCTCCAAGCCTGGTCCTTAGGGCTCTCTCTTGACCCTGGAGAAGACTTGCATCAATTTGGATGTTTCCATTAGTCTCAGCATATCATTAAGTCTCAATGTGTTAGCAGGTTCAATGGCACTTTGATATGAATTGGAGCCAGGGAAATGTGAAATCTATTTCTCTTCCGCACCGCTAAAAGATGAACAATGCGTAAAGCTGTTCTCCTTCTCTAGTGAAGGAAGTGAACAACAAACTCAATGTTATCCAAGAGCAGCCAAAAAGAAGGACTTGAATTTGTCCTTGAAGCCTAAGCATTGATCATAAAATATATGATACTATTACAGTGCATGTTTCCTCCAGGTGTGTGGAGAGAGTCTCTGTAGCCATAATGTGAGGGACATCCTGTTGTATCTTGGTTATTTCATGTTGTACAAGGCAACTGCTTCTATTTATAATGTGTGAAATGTTCAGCCACTAGACTTTTCTGCCTGGCTGATTCTGCCTTAATTTACAATGATCATTAGTCTTGTGATTTACAGACTGCCAGATTCCCTGAGTAAGACGGCTCTCTTGAAGAAAGCTTCTCACCCACAGGATGCCTCAGACAGAGAGTTTCGCTTGCCTCTGCCAGCTCCAGCCTGGGATCTTGCAAGAAGAAAAGAGCAGGAAGGCAGGATGTGGCAGGTGAAGCAGCAGTCTTGGCACAGCAGACAGCGTTTGCTTTGGATGAAAGGTCTAACATGGATTCACTCCTCCTCTCTCTTGTTCCTTACTTCCAGGTGCCTCCCTGAATACATGGCCAGCCCCAAAGTGAAATTGCAGGTCTGTATTTATGTCTTCTGAAACTATTCTATGATGGGAGAATTAATCAAATGTTTTGCACTTTTATAGCTCAGGGGCTTGTGCCTGCCCCTCTTAGAAGCTAAGGTGGAAAGTCTCCATTTGGGAGTCCAAGTCTAAGGTCACTCACAGTCAGGTATTACCATTGATTTACACAGAGGTATAAAAGCAGAGTCAGATGCCAGATCCCACAGCCTGAAAAGTCCTTGGGAACTAGTTCTCCTGTTTGTTTACCTGGTGTGGTGTCAGCAATGTGCTTTGAGAAGGCAACGGCTCCAGAGGAATAGTCCTCAAAGGAGCTCCATCTTCAGTGAGAAATTTGGCAAGCACAACACCTTTGATGACTTAACATTGTGCTCAGAAAGACAATAACTACTTCTGGCTTAAGAATAAAGTAAAGGACAGGGAAAGAGGAGAATTCAGGGGTTTGGTTGTACCTTACATGCTTAGAACAGCAGTCCTCCTCTCTCCTCCCTGCCCCACTCCCTGCACTCCTCCCTGAGCTGCAGGGAACAAAGAAAGCAGCAGGGTTTTTGGGAGCCTAGATGTGGTGAGGCAGTATGTTGTCATACTCCAATTAGGTACTTGGAAATGTCTCCAAAAGGTATTAATATCACAACTCATGCTAGCGGGTACTTCTGTTGTCAGTCTTGAAAGAAAGGCAAAAGGCTGAGTTAGACAAAGAGACCCAACCCAAATATGCTTCATCCAGTTCAGATGTGAAATGTGATCATTGCACAGAGTGAGGGAACTCATACCCTGGCTGCTCAGGCTCCACGTGTCCTGTGTGACTATGCACAGTGCTGCTGTGTCAAGGCTGGCAGCAGGGAAGTTCTCACAAGCTCCAATTCCATGTCAGTAAAACAAAACAAAAGCGAAGGCTGCTGGTGTGTTTACCAGCCTAAATTCCCATAGCACTGGGAACTGGAGGCTCTGATCAGATGTTTATGGTGGTTCATTGTAAGTGCATGTAAAGAGGTCAACATCACATGTGCAAGAGAGATCATCTGGGTAGCTTCTCTTACTAATCCAGCTGGAGGCCATCAGCTCATGAGAAATTCTTCCAAAGCAAATTGCAAGGGCTATGACAGATGACCAGAGTTTGTGGGACTACTTTGTAGATGAAAAGGCCTTGCTGTTTGAACACTTCAGGAAACTGTCTCACTTCCTCCTGGAAATTTTCAAAGACTGAAAGGCAGTTATATTATTTCGGCCACCCTAAGTGTCCTCCATTTCCAGGTGTTTGAACATCTCATGAGACTTAGCTGTATGGTCTGCCCAGATCCCTGCTGGGAAAAACTTGTACATGATGGTCTTTTGCCACATTCCTAAGAGCGTAAGGTTTGAGAAAACATGACTATATTCCTGGATGCTGATCAGTTGTTGGGCTAAAATGCAAGGACACCAAATGGGAGGCAGAAAAATTGAGAATATTCTTACTGCTGTGTTATTCAAATCAGGCCGAAAATGCTGTGAATCTTGGAGGAAATTCTATTTACAGTAGTTTTCCTAAAAAAGGTGCTAGGCATACCTTGAAAAGATTTAGTGGCCAGTCTTTGGAAATTTCACCCATCTCTTTAGCATGTGCTTTAACTGTGTGTTCATTGTCTGGACAAGTTTTCACATCACAGAAACTAGAACTTATTAGAGTAACTGGCTCGTCTATGTGATTCTGTAACTTTACTGAATCATCTTTTGTCACTGGATTAGGCTTTGATAAACATAAGAAATATGCTGTTTTACAGAAGGAGCCCAAAGACACCTCCCACATTGTTAGGAGAATTTTTCTCCAAGTGCCAACTATGAAATTATTTTCATTAGTGTAAAAATGTCTTGATTGAAAAACAGTGTTCAAACAGGGCTCTTGTCCTGGCTGAGGTAGCATCAAATGAACAGACCTGTGCTGAGCACCTCTCTTTTTAGCCTGTATGTGTAAAGTATCCAGAGGTTTGAAACAAAACAATCAGCCGCACACACAAGCCTGTTTTGGGGGACTTCAGCCAGGCCATTAACATAACAAAGAAAATATGTGCTTACTCAGATTCTGCTCATCATCCATATTTCATAAGTTCTAAAGAAGGAATTGCTTGAATAATGGCAGTAATAACACATTAGTAAAGTTACTTGTAATCTTCAATGCGATCTGATGACTACCGAAAAATACAGCATGCCGTTGAGTATCTAGAAGTGTGTGTATGTACATGTTGGGCAGAGGGTATGCCAAAAGGTGCATCTGCAACAAACATCATAGGAATCCTTGCTAAAAATACTGTTAAGTGCTTAGTGATGTACAGTTCACAAAAGTGTTGGGGTTGGTTTTTTTTTTGGTGGTCTTCTTCACTGCTAGCCTGCAGAGCTCCTCTTCAGTTCAACACTGTGGACCCTGTCCTCAGCTGTCTCTGCAACAGCAAAAGCCATGTAGACCACATGAGGGTTTTGCCACCACGCACGTGGGCGTACTGCCTATTTGTGGTTTGCCTGACACTTTATTTGTTGCCCAGTGCTTAATTCATAGCTATGGTGGTAATGCGCAAGAAGGCTATTGAAAAGGACAGTGGGCTACAATAAAAAGATTCAAATCTACATGACAATGCCCTGGAATAATGTCTGTATTTCAGTAAAGACAACACATTCACTAGTTTGACTTGCATTTTTAAAAAAATAAATATCCAAGTAGCTTTTCACTGACAAGTTTTCATACAATTCTTCTGCCTAGTACTGGAAACACAGAAACTCAAAGCAAGAGCTGTGTGAAGTGCTTTCCCCTTCAGTTTCCAAAGTTTTGTTTTAAGTAGTACAGCCTGGGGGTTGCTGATATCTACCTATGTAATTGGGCTGCTGCATGCAAGATTATTTTTTTTAAGGGTTTTTTTTTTTGTCATTGCCAATAGCAGAATTAGAATTTGGCATCTGGAGAGATGTTGATCTACAGATATACCTTGTCTTCACCCACAAAAATCCGTTTTAGCATTAGCTCACTTATAAACTACTACAGATGTTATTTTCCTTCATTAACCTTCTCCAAAGCTGGCAGCATCCCAAAATAATAAGCAAGCATGGCCATTGCAAGGTGCAGGTGGTGAAGGAGGGAGAGAGAGCTAAGCCTGCCCACACTTCTCAAACCTTCCAGGCAACTGGGTTCTGGCTTGAGCATCTGGGTTGCCTTTCAGAGGTAGCAGCCTTTGCTGTGGTGGGACACTGCTGTCAGTGTGCTGGTCTGGAGGGCACCCTCTGCCTCCAGACACAGAAGCCCAGCCCCACAGAGGCAGATGTGTGGTGTGGGAAGGGAGGCTCCCTGCTGTCTGATGGAATAAATTGTTTGAACCCTCTTCTGCTTGAAAATGTAGACAACAGCATGTTTAAGCTAATAGAGTTCCTAGAAGAAAGAACTGGCCAGTTTTGGTCACTTCTGCCTTGTTGGAGATGTGAGTGCATTGTGGTCTAATCACATGTGGTTTTGTCGCAGAACCTTTGCCTCCCACAGCGCAGTGGCTGGCCAGGCAGAAGTGCAGAAACAACACAGCTAAGGACAGGCTCTGTATTTTGTTTTAACTTCTAACTGTTTTGTGGTACAACACTAACGATTGTCTGCAACATGGCTCAACAGCATGCAGTACGGTAAAGTGGATGAAACAGAATAACCTCAGAAACTAATAATATCTCGTCCCAATCAAGTAGCTTCCTACACAATACCTGAAGAGACGCCAGTCAGATAATAACTATAATCACAGTGAATCCCTTACAGGTACAATTTCTCATGCACCTTAATACATTTAAAGGCTGCCTTTTTGTACTTTCCAGAATGTTATTTTCTCCATCTATGAGGAGCTATTCACCCGTGTACCCTGTGCTGCTACTCAGGCTGGCCAGGTCCTAGGGACTAGGTCTCTCACTGTGCCAGGAAATCTCCTCAGGAAACTCCATCTGTTTTAGCTTGTGCAGAATCATCTCAATTGTCCCTTTGTAAGAGAGAAGAGGCTGGAGAGTAGGATTTGGGGTGATGTTTGAAACAGGGTTCAGGGTGGGTTTAGATAACTTAAAAACACCACCTTAGAACCTGAAATACCCCAAAATAAAAAGTAAGAAACTGTTTGCAGGACCCTGCTGGCTATGCTGCTTTGCCAGCTGGTGTAGTGGACACACAAAAATGGGCCTGTGGAAAACAGTATGCCTGGCTAAAGGAACCTTGTTTTATTTTTGGAATAGAAGTGGTGATTCCAACATATTCTTGTACCAAGATCAGTTGTGCCAGACTTGGGCTCTGATTCAGTCCTACCCTGGATTAGAGAGGCAGAAGACACTGTAGCTATAGATACACTGTCAGGTCTAGCATTTCTCCTTAGGAGCAGCCAGACAACAACTTCTGGTGAACTTAGGTCTTTCCTCAGTACAGCAGTGCCTGCATCTCCATCAGGATGCCTCCATCAGGAGGTCTTGCATACTCAGTGGGAGAAAGTCATCTCCCACAAGTCACTCATGTTGCTCTATAAAAGCTCTGCCTCTACAGACTGACCAGGTCTGACTCTCCTTAGGGTGAGACAGCTGATTCATAAATGATTAGGCTTAAATGGAGCCCCGCAGCTGCCGCATTTGACCTCTGGTGTCAAACAGAGCCAAAGAGTTTCTCTTGCCTCAGGTCCGATGACTTGTGGTCAGTTTAAGCCTCTGCTGAGCTATGCTTACAGCCTGAGATGATACGGCAGCTTGCCATTTCTTTTCCAAAACTGTACAGACATCGTCAATTTCTGATGTGTGGTAATGACAAGGCACAGTTATGTATGATGAGCCTTGCAAAGAGGACAGAGGTACTCAAAGCATTATGCTTGAAGGCATGCCCCATCCACAGCAATTAGTTACTGAGGAAATCGTGTGCACCAAGTCCATGTAATACACACTGAAAACTCTGGCTGGATTTGAACCATAAATAATATAATAATCTTCATTTGATGAGGCAGAAACAAAGTCATGAAAAAAATCGAGTAATACATTAAAAATGTTAGCGTGGGCGTAATAAACTCATCAGAAAACACTGAGTGCAGATGATAACCATTGTTGCTCTGGAAAGAACCAACAAATTCCTGTGCATTTAGGGATTTGATAAAGTGAAATTAAAACTCTTAGGGCCAAGTTCTGGGCTGGCTATTTTGCAGCAAACCAACAACTTCTTTTTGGTGCTAGCTGCATTTAATGAAGGACAGCCTCAGAAACTCAATGTATACACCCCTTCCACTAAATAGTTTAAATTAGAGGTTTACATTGCTGCTATTACTCAGTTCCCTGAATATTATAATTGACTGAGTGCATTAGAGCATGGGAAGGATTGCATTCAAAAGCATGTTGTTCCTATCTGAATTAAAACTTAATAAGGAATATTACAACATTCTTCAAGGCAAAGGTAATGGGAAGGATTAAAATGTTTTGTTACTGCAGCCTCAGTTGTGAGGTATCAGGACATAGAAGTAACAAAGGTTTTTTCTATCTTCTAAGAAGCTCCCAGGGTCATCAGTTGCGGAGCCGATCCTCCTGTGCAGGTGGGAAAAGGAGCACTGGGCAGAAGAGTAGTTGATGCCACTTTGCTAAACTCCTGCTGGTGGAAAGAGATTAAGGTCTGGCATCCCTTTGCCAACACAGCAAGAGAAAGAAAGGACTGGGCACTACTTTTCCAGGAGGTTTTCAAGGCGTCCAGCTTGCCTGCAAAAAATAGGTCTATGTCTAAATGAAGTGTCTCCTCAAAGCAAAGGTCTGGATTGAGTCAACTATTCCCAAAAGGCAAAGGGGATACAAAGGTATGCAGCAGTCCCTAAGCCTGATGCCATCTCTGCTGAGGTTGGCAGTCAATAGGGTGGGATCAGGTCTTTTTTGGTGGTATCTTTCTAGTAGTGTTGGGTAAATATAGCTCTGTATGATGACTAGTGAGCAGCAAACAATAACTAAGTGTCTATTTTTATTGACTAATTAATGACTTACATGCCTCTGTCTCAGAGGAGCTCTCAGAGCTGAGTCTGTGAGCAGGCTGGCATGTGCATTCTAGCTGGCTGAGGTTTGAACTGAGGTAGCTGCAGCAGCATGCTGATGCCTGCATTACTTTCTTCACATCCCTGCGTGTATCTTCTGATCCAGGTACTTTGACATTCCGGTGTGCTGACTCAAAGCTAAGACAGCTGAGGAGGTGGTTGTGTGTGACCCCACTGGCTGCAGAACATGCACCAGCCTGGGTATGAGGAGGCTTTCATCCCTATATGCCTGCATTCTTTCTTGCATGCTCAGGATGAGGGCCTGGCATGAGAATCCTTTGCTCATTCAGAACAGATTCAAAGCACAGTGTGGACTGAAAATTAGTTCCTCCAAGTCTCTGATTTCAGCCTGATATAAAACAAGTATAAAACTAGTGTATCTTTGCTGAGAAGAAGATTGTGGAAATAGCAAAATGCTTGCTTAATACCCGTATCCTTTACACTTCATAAGCCCCGGTATGGTAACTCTATATGGTAAAGAGCTGCATACACAAATATATCAGATCACAGTGGTGTTTTTTTCTCTCTGTTAACCCTCTGGATTGACCATGAAGTTGTCCTTGTCACTTTTTGCTGACAGAAGGAGTTAGAGGTACAGCATCAGAGCCACCAGCTCAGGCTGTGGCTGTAGATCTGACAGCAGGCGGCTCGGATCACCATAAACTCCATCAGTGCGCCTGGCATGATACGTGTTGTATGAACAGATAGCACGAGTCAAGATTTTAAATAGACAAGCAGGAATGAAGCCCCAGTTCCTGTCACAGTGGGCAGGTGCTTGTATCCTACCTAGCACTAATTGGCATGTTTGCTCTTGTGCTCTCTCTCCTTGGCTCTGCCCCACATCACCATGATAGCAAAGCAGGGATTAATGACACCATGGAAGCATGGGACCCTGCGTGGTGTGGAGCCAAATGCTTTAGACTGCTCCTGAGCGTCAGCTGAGGCATGCTGGAGGAGACTTTCTGCTGCCCTCAGAACATTGATAAACAACAATATAGTTCTTCAAGTGTCTCAAGTGGGATCTCTCTATGTATTTATGCAAATAAGTTTGTAAGAACTAATAATCAGCCCCTTTTTGGCTTTAGCAATGGAGTATGTGCATTGCATGTGAGGCTGGTACCTGCTGAGATAACTGTCATGTTTTTTTGTATTTCTTAGGAATTTTGATGTCTCCTGCTGATGGTGTTAATAAACCAGAAGGGAATTGAACAGGCAGTGCTGCCAGACATTTGAATGGAGATGTTACTTTAAAGGAAAAACATGTGATGTTGGGATACATTTGCACATTCTGTCCATCATTTTCCCCACCTTCACAGGCAATACTAACAAGGTAAAAGACTATACATGGAGGAAAATAAAAATTGGAAACAAGGAGGGGAGGGCATCAAGACAGCGTCTTCTAGTTGGACCATCAGGATGAAAGGGTTGTGGTCAACAGTTCAATGTCTAGCTAGCAACTTGTTATGAGTGGTCATCTTCAAGGATTGATACTGGGGCTGATACTATTTATCATCATCATTAACAACCAGGGTGATGGGATGGAGCACACCCTCAAAAAATCTGTTGATGGCACCAAATTGTGTTGGTGGGGAGTGGTGACCATATTGGGCATTAGAGCTGCGATTCAGAGGACTTTAACAATCTGAGAAAATGAGCTGACAAAAAACTTATGAAGACCTAGTAGCATAATGCTCTAGACCTGTATCTGGAACAGAGCAAGCTCATACAACAGCACAGGCTGGCGACAAGCTGCCTCAGTAACAACTCTGTAGAACTGTACTGGGGACTCAGGTGAGCAACAGGCTGCACAGCAGCCAGCAGAACTGCCCTGCAGAGATGATGGGTAACCACACTCTGGGCTGAACTAGCAAGAGCATAACAGCAGGTCAGGAAAAGATATTATGCCTCTCTATTTGGTGCTTTTGAGGCCACATAAGGAGTAGGTCCAGTTTTGGACAGAGTGTGACAAGGCCAACAGGCAATTTTCAAGATAATTAGGGGGCTGGAGCATACAACAGATGAGGAGAGGCTGAAAGAGCTGGGCTTGGAGAAGTAGCACATTAAGGGATAAATAATTGCAGGATCCCACTAACTGATAGGTGGTTGTAGACAAAGGAGAGCCAGACTCTCCTCCAAGGTACAGAAAGGAAAAGATGCAACCGTTACAAGATGCAACAAGGGACATTTGGGTTAGGTATCAGGGGAAAAAAAAATATAGTGAGAATGTTTCATCACTGGGACATGTTGCTAGAGGTGCCTGGACCTCCATCTCTGGAGGAGATGTGCAGAGGTCAACTTGTCAAGGCCCTAAACAACCTGCTCTCACTATGATGTTGTGACTGCTTTGAAAGGTAGGTTGGACTAGGTGATCTCCAGAGGCTCCTTCCAAGCAAAATTACTCTATGGCTGTGTGTTGTATGGACTGTCACTTCCCATTCCACTTGCAGCCCACATATCTCAGTCTTTTCTCTTCTCCCTCCTCTAGTTCACCCATCATGTGTCAGGAGTACCTTGGCTTGTATGCCTTGGCCTTGAGATGAAAAATTCAGTTTAGTCTTCAGTCAGCTCTGCCTCTTCACACTGCTGCACATCTGCGTATCTTGTGTGGAGGGATCTTTGTTAATTTGCCACCATTACGGCAACAATAGCTTGAGCTGAGAAGCTGCTTCTGACAGGCAGCTTGTAGCCTTTGAGGGAAAACTGGTAGTAGTGGTGCAGTTGGATCTTTGAGTTGCTGCAGAAACTGATGTGGATTATAAAACGTGATTGATTTCAATCACTCTGTCCCTCAGAAAGTGTCAGCTGCTCTCAAAGCCCAGATTCTCATTTCAGATAACACCTTCAGGATAACATCAATAAACCAGGACCTGGCCATCCTGAGTGAAAAGATAACAAATGTACCTGCTACCTTTCCAAACAGGATGTCAGCTACTGTTAAAATTATTATTGTTTTTCTTCAAAATTGCTATTGCTTATCCTTCTACAGTCTAATTGTGCTCCCTTCTGTCTCAGCATCTGTATGAGTCCTCATCCTCTCTTGTTGCACCTCAACATTACTCACTATGGAAAGAAGATGTGCATAAATAAACACATAAAAGCATGCACAGACAGGGGAATATCATCAGCCAGCCCTCCATAACCATCTACCCCGGTTGCTGGGGAGCTTTGAGCATCAGCGGAGTTGCAAAAATGTTGGGCTGTGGGGTAGAAGGCTATGGCACTTACAGCAGTGTTAAGTTCAGTCCAGGCCTCCTCTGAATGAGCATCGAGCCTCTTCCAGAAAGGAGAGGTACCGATGTCAGAGGGTCAGGGATGGCAGGCCTGAAATCTGCCACACTGCTCTGGTATGGTGTTGCCACACAGGTGATGTCATCTCCTTGGGCTCACCTGACAAAGCCAACATGGCTCTGCTCACCACCTTTCTTGGGAGCTGCGTGTAGCCCACTTGCAACCATGTTTGTTCAGCTGTAGACAGAGGCTGCAATAACAAACAGTGTGAAGCTCATTAAGAGCTTGCAGAAATGTGAACATTTCAAATGCAGTGCTACAGAGGCACCGAGCACCATTTAAACACAGTGTGAAAACCTTTCTGGTTTTCACAGAAAAAAGGGGAGCCATCCTCCCCTCTCCTTTCTTGCTTCTGCAGAGCTGTGTGGCACCTTAGAGGTCACCGCTCCTGCTGTCCTCTAGTGTTTTCTGAGATATTTCTTTGAAGCAAGGCCCAGAGGGACCTCTTCTCCTTGGGCCTGATGGCTGAGCTGTCACTCATACCTTCACTTTCTTGTCTGCCTCTCCTCTGTGAAACAAGACTCTTGCCCCCTGAGAGCTGCCAGGTCTGGCTTGTTGCTCTCTCCCAGAAAGCACAGCAGTTATTTTTGTTCATAAGGAAACAGCACTTCTAATGGCAGCAAAGAAAGTCCTTGGGAATGGGATGATACAAAACTCTAGCTCAGCAGAGTTCAGGGACATGGGTAGGCTCTCCATGTTTAACCTCTGCACCAGTGGGGAGGAGCAGGTGAGCATCAGTGGGGCTCTACAAGGGATCTTTGGAGCATTTGAAGGGGCTGCCGTTATCCAGGGCCAGAGGTACAGGCCAGCTCCTTGGGCAGCATTAACACTATCATGGAAAGTAAGGCTCTGGCTCTGCTATCCTAGATATCCTGGGAGTAGCATAAAGAAGATAATGCTTTCCCCAGGTATTTTCTTTGAATTGATCAGTAACTGACTGCTCCACCCAAAAAGCTGTTTATGCAGTTTGTCCCACTAGTCCCTGGGAGGAGTCCCACTGGGAGTCAGAGGCTGTCTGCTCACAGCTGCAGCCTGCCTGCATCGGGGCTAGTGGGGAGACACTGCACCTGTCCTTCCAAATGCTGCTTTTGGCCCACCATCCTACCCTCTGGGGACATTCCCACAGCCAGCAATTACCCTGAGCTCTGTTGTGGTGAGCTCGCCTTTCAGTGATGATGTTAAAAGCTTTCTAAATCTGCTGTTCTTTTTTTTTTCCTTCCAGTTTCCCCTAAGGTAAACACCTCAATTTCAGTCTGAGTCATATCTCCTTATGCCACTTGTACTGACATGCTGGGGTAAGTGTTGTGAAGTGTCTGTCTCTGGCCAGGTGCTGCAGCCCAGCATCCCACAAGCACGAGAGCATCCAAAGTGATGTAACAGCCCAGGAGTTCAACCTATCCAGTATTTCTAAGACTGAGATGCAGACAACAGTTCATCATCAGCATTGCAGTCATGGTGAAATGCCACACAGGTGAAATGCCACAGAGCAGGGACTGCTCTCCCACCCTGCTTTTTCTGCCTGACATCACTGACAGGGTTTCCTTTTCTTCTGCAGTAATAGCTGCTGTAGCTGCTTCAAAGTCTATTGGCAACCCACAATAAATTATAGAAGCCTTCAGGTAGCTGTAACTTATGCCATAGCCTTTATCTGGGCAGCACAGGATCAAGGTTGCATAAGCCACATGAACTCTGATTGCACTATGAACTTTTTTTGCTCTTCTCTGTTTTACTGGTTTTGTCCACCCATCAGCTCTTCTTTTGATTTTCTTTGCTTCAACTTGTCTGTCTTAGCCAAATCTTATTTGTTCTCTGCCAAGTAACCCTATAACTGTGTTGAACTTGAGCCCCTCATGGCAAGTTTTGAAGGAGAAGTGTCCAGGAAACAGGAGACAACCGGAGTGCAGCCCCATGGAGGGTGGTGAGACTCAGCACCTGCTGCTCCTCCCTTTGGAGTGAAAGACCAAGTATCCTGCACCACCGACTCCTAGGAAGATGCAAAAGAGGGAAGCTGCCAGTGAAAGAGGTGTAGTGAAGGGGACAGAAGACCATGTCACCACCAAGAAAGGTAAGCGGCCTGTTCTGCTTAGGTGTCTACACTCAGCAGTAGTCCAGTGAGAGCAATATTTGATGTATCCAAACTGCTATAAAGTGAGTATTAGGAGTCCAAAGTCAGGGAATAATATTACGGAGCAGCTTTTGAGGCATTGCCATCCTCCAGGTGACCCTTCCCTATACTCAAGCCTTGCTTTTCTCATGTCCAATTCCTGAGCCAGCTTTTCCCAGGAGAAACTTGGTGGTGTGCACACCAAGACCTGGTCCATTCTCTGCTTTGACACAGCTGTGGGCTCATGGCAGCTCTGTTCTGGTCCTATGCACAACCATCTCTGGCTATAGACTCAGGAGCAGCAATATCATTACATTAGATCAATATTATACAGATTAACTCTGTTCCCAAGGTCTTATTTAGAGAAGGATTGAGAAGATTTTCATACTGGCTTGTGTTTCTCACAGTGTGGTGTTTCTTTTGATTTCTTCGCTTTCCTTGTGCAGCTGCCAGGTTTTCTGAGCTACCTCAGAAGCTAATTGGCCTGAATTTTGCCTTTCTCCCTTTCAGTAGAGTTACTGCTGATTTTCTTCTTCTGTGCATGCTAGTGTGACTGCAATGGTAATGCTAAGCCCACACATGTTGCTCTCTTAAGTTTATCTGCTGTGTGATGCCATTTTCCAAGGCAAATAGAACGCATTTTGGTCTGTCACTAACCCAACAGGTGTCCCCGGGGTTTCTAGTGAGCAGAACAAATGGAAACCTCTTCTCTTTTCCTCACTATTTATTTGATTTCGTAGTCATTTAATTGTTTTTACTTAATTTAGAGAGCTGAAGAAGAGAGTCCAATATACAGAGCTATATACTCACATGCCCGTGACTACTGATGGTCAGTGACAAACTAAGTGGACGCCTCAGAAACACAGCCCATGTTTGATCTTCTTTTAGCTATGAAGGATGTCTTAGCTTCTTGGACTTATTTTCTGAAGCTTGTTCTCTCACCAGACAACATAGGGTCATCTTCATAAAATAGGTTGTCAAAATGGGTGACATATTTTGACTTCTAGAAGCCAATATCTGTCATTCTTCCATGTTTGCTGAGGGCACCCATGCAAACTAGCTAAGACTAGTCTTAGACCTCTAAAAGGAGAGAGGTGAATTCCAACCTTGAGTGCTCAAACCTCAGTGTTACTCCTGGCCCAAGGAAAGGTAGTTGTACTACCTCCAAGGCACAGAGGGAAACACAGAAACAGGCAGAGCTGGTGAGTGATGGTTGCTTCCTCCATCTCTTATCCTTTTGTCACCATTTGGTGACCCTACTGCTCCTCCTTTTACTGTAATAATGAATATGTAGCCTCAGGGGAGCTGTAGCCTACAAGTCCAATACTTGGAATCCTTTCAGCCCAAGGGGACTGTTTTCCTGTCAGGAGTCACATGGCAGAAATCCTTGCTAAACACTTTTAACTCCTAGTTCAAGGAGTTATGGGCTGCAGTGTCATGTCCTTCCAGCCTTCAGCAATCTTGGATCTTCTTTTATCTGGGCATTAGAAAATCTAGACAGTAATTCGGTTCTGTGAGACTTCAGTGTTTTGTCAGACCATAAGGGGAAGCCATCATTATTCAAACAGTAGATTTACCTCCCATTTACTGAGTTATGGATATCAGACATTTGCTGAGCCACTAATTTTCCTATTAGGCACTTGGCCCTGGTCTTGTCCAGGGTCCTTACTTGACTCAGTTCCCACCCCACTGATGGGAAATTTGGTGGCCCCATGAGGTGCTCAGTGGCTCATAGTGCTTCCCAGGAGCCCTGTGCATGTGTGGGGCAGGGAAGCAGGTGGCTTCTAGAGTGGTCAAGGCTATAGGTCTGTGGGTGCTGGAAGTCAGATCCCTGAAGCAGGAAGGAGAGTGGCACTGCTGAGGTCATACAGTTGGTGTAAAACACAAATGAACCCTGGATAGTTAAAAAATGAAATGGAAAGCTCATCCTAAGGAGATGCCATGACAAAGCACTGATTTAATACAAAATTTTTTTTCTCTTACAGTCTTCTGTGTAACAATCCAATTATTTTGTCCTTACCCTACCAGGACTGGAAGAGGTGCATTTTCCAGGCAAGGGCTCCCATGGGGTTTGGAAACATACAGTTTCCCTGCTCCTTCCCTGCCTCGGTGCTTCCCAGACCTGATCCTGTGTCATGTTGTGCATCTAGGTGCTCTGGGGGTAGAAGACAGGGTCCCTGCCCAAGTAGCAGGAAGACAATGCAGGAACATTGATCTGTACATTTAATGAACAGTGAGACAGAAGTAGCATTTGCTAGGAATAGTCTTGTGACGCAGATTTCTGGTGTATATTTGGCTCATATCTGCTACAATAGTTTAATAGGTATTTGCCATTAATATACTTCTGTCACAAAGGAAAAAGAAAAAAAAGGAATAAAACGAGATTATACCTGGAAGCAAATCTTATGGTTTTCTATGTCTCTCCAATGGCAACTTTATTTTGATTCCACTGAGGCAGTGATCTCACTGAAGCCATGGCGTTGGCCAGGGCCCAGGTCATGAGGCCAGCTACACCTGGAGCCTCCCAGAAACAAACACCTTGAGAGAGGAGGGGGAGTGAGCTTTCCCACCCCTCCATGCTGCTCTCAAGATGTGAGTGGGGCAAGAGCCAGGCAATGCTGCAGCATTGAGCCTATTGTGTAGGGCAATGATAGGACCTGGGGGCAAAGGGGCGGCAGCAGGACTCTCAAGAACACTGTGGCCTAGATATTTTTCCCAGCAAAACTGGTGTCTTTATCTGCAGTCTCACAATGTTATAAGCCCATAGCTCTGTTCGAGAAGCTGAGGTGTGGTCATGTAGTGAACTTCCAGCGTAGTCCGGCTCCTTGCAGTGGCTTGGAATTCCACAAAAATATTGATGGCAGTACATAGGCATCAGCCTCTCACAGGAGAATCCACAGATCAGCAGTTTCCCTGGACACCCTGGTTGCACGTGGGGCTACGTCCCCATAAACATACTGTGATCTAGATCCTGCCATTGCCCTAGCAAAACTGAAAAGAAAAAGACAAGAGGTGCAAAACCTCGTTGCATTGCATTGTGTAAGACCAACCTTTCTGCAAAGGCAGAAGAGAGCAAAACTCCCTTTTCTTCCTTTGTTTTTTACGGGATTCCCTCTCCCCCTGCCTGACCTCCACTACTGCCACTCTCTCCATTAGCTTAAATCCATAGTTTCCCTGGTTAGAAGTGCTGCTATAATCGTACCTCTGGGAGGATCAGTAGGAGCAGCTGGATCCTGCCAGTGTTTTATGCACAGGCATGCACACGCACATTTGTCTGCCCATGTTTGGGGACATGGTGTCCCACTGGAGGTTTTTTTGCCATGTTGCCCTTCTCCTCCCCACTCTCTCACATGAGAGATGTGAGATGTGACAGGACCACCACTTCATTGCATGATGATAACTCCTTCACATTGCTCCCCTTCTCCCATTTTAACTTAAAAGCTCTCAAAATACTTAGTCAGAGAAAAAAAAAGTCCTTTTTGCATGAGATACACAAATTTCAGCCTGTAACTAGTAATAGCACATGTGCTGTTTGCACATGACCTAACCCAGAGCTTCTCTGTTGCCAAAACGGTCTTTGCTGTGACTGATGTTCTCAGCTGCTGTTTTGTTTCCTTAAAAATCTGAGCCTGGGCAATGCATTTCAGTCCATTTGGGAGCTGCCAAGGGTCACTTTGAGAAATGCTTGGAAACTAGTTAGGGTAGGGGGAGGGGCTGCTGTTGTTTAAACATCCCCAGGCCAATATTTTCAAGAACATCTAGAAACCTAAGGGTTTTAAGCAGGTAGGTACCTAGGGGATTTTCAAGAAAAACTGCACTTCTTATCTGTAAATTGCGACCTTGAAGTATTTCTGAAAAATCTGTCCCTAAGTCATGGGCTGAATAAAAGCTGAGCTGCCATGATAGGCATTGGCAGAGCTCTTGGTGATGCCCAGGTACAAAACCATGAGGCATGCCAGCAAAATCATTTCCCTGTGGAGTCATACAGCTGACTTTGCTTTGGCTTGCCAGGATGAAACACCACACCAAGGCAGGCAGGGGAACTGTGAGGGTAAGGCTTTTAATGATAATCTGGAAAGGGGAAAACTGTTTTGGGTCAGATCAGAGCTGTTGCATTCCTTGACATAAGGCTGGATAGGAAGGGCAACTGCGTATTTTTAAAGGTAAACAACCAGTTCACCAATTAAACTGATGCCTTAGCAGAGCAAGCACATCTGTCTGTAGGTTGTTGCTTGCAAGCAGCATGAAGATCCCTGCAAGGGGAGGGAGGCCCTGCCTCCCACTGCTGTTTTCCTGGTCTCACCATGGAGGGAAGGCAAGTCTTTTCACCTGGCAGTATCACCTCTCCAAAATCCGCAGCACAGTCACTGTATTCCACACAAAAAATATGGGACCCTCTCTGTTTGCTGGATCCATGCATTGCTACCAAAGCTGGGACACTTGGCAGTCTCTCTTCCCTTCTCCTTAGGACCTGTCCTGTACTGCAATGTTCCCAAATCCCATCCCACCTCTATGTCCCACTAGGGCGTAGCTCCTGGTGATATCTTCCCTTCCTCTCTTTTTCGGAAGGGCCAGGAGCCCTCCGTGTGCCCCAGCTTACTCTCCTCCTTAGTGCAAAAGCTCTCAAGCCCTGGGCCCCTGGGAATGGCAGATGAAATCTAGTTTACACTTCAGAGCACGCACAGGCTCTTAAAAAGCCTCCCTGGCTGTTTGTCTGGGGCTTTGTTTGGAGGAGGCTCTTGGGATGTCAGGCAGCATGAGAGGAAATAATGGCCCCAGGTGTTACATGAGGAGCCCTGAGCTGGGCTGCGCACTCAGGGTGCTCTCTGCGAAATGGAAAATAATTTGGAAATAATTATCATTCGCAAAGGCCAAAATCCTGGACTTGGCATCAGTGAGCAGCCACCAACTTGTGCATTGAGGGGAAGCAGTTTTCCTACTGAGTGGAAGAGAAATTGTTTCACCACCATTAAGTCAGCCTGGGGATGTAGGAGAAAAACAAGTGCCCTGTTTAAGCAATGCCAGCAAGAATTTACATCCTGGAAGGGGAAGCACTGATGCAGATCAGAGCACTGTTATCCAAGCCTGGGTCTTTGAGAGCACCTCCAGGCCAGCAGGTCTCCAGCTGTTTTCTGCAAAGGGAGGACCTGCCTCTGACAACCCTCAGCCATGGGCTTTTCCATGGTCTGAAGCGCAAAGCCGCTGCAAGACACATCCTACTCTTCTTGCTAATGAAAGGCAAAGTTTCCCTGTGAGCTACTTGAGAATGGCTTATCCCAAATGTGCTGTCCTGTGTATGGGCAGGGGAAGACACATCTCTCCCTCCCATAAACTGCCCAGTGCAAAGCGAACAGAGCATTACCTCCCATGCTGCCCAAGCAAGCATGTGTCAGGGGATGACTCCATTACACAGCATCTCTTTCAGCAAAGAAAGCTAATCCTTGTGCCACCTGCAGCTCTCCCAGAGGAGAGCTTGGCAGGAGCGGGCACAGGGGCACCCTGCATGCAGGGAGAAGGGAAGCTCTGAGGCCTGAGAAGGGAAATGAGCTTGTAGAAACACATTCCCTCAGGTGACAGGGAGATATGGTGATATACAGATACGGTGAAGGAGACTTCTGTCTCTGTCAAAACTTAGGTTGTTGAAAGAGACAGAAATCAACTCAGCAAATCCAAAGCCTTTCCTCTCCTCTTCTCAGGAGGAGCTGGAGAAGGGTTGCAAAGCACTTGTTGACCTGGCTTGGATATTTCTGGCATAAGCATTTTCCTGTTGTTGGTGTCATGTTGGCTGAACGAGGGGAGGGAGATGGGAACGCAGCCCCCATGAACAGCATGGGCCCTTTTGTGTACCTGGCTGCTACGCGTGACAGCCCATTTTATGCATGAAGGCAGATAGGCTGCAGGAAGCTGGGAGAAACAATGAGGTTCTGCTTTGCTGGTGCAACAGCTTGACGAGTAGTGGAGAGGAAACGCTTCAATGACAAGGGCAGGGTGAGCCAGAGGCCAGAGGGCACATTTTTCATGCTGCGAGGGCTTTTTGGTGTCAGCACTGCAGTCACATAATAAAGCTCAGCACAAGGCAGTGCTTGGCTGGTGGTGTCAGTGCTTCTCAGCAGGGGAGCAGGGGGGTTCCAGTTTGAGAAGTTGTGAAGACGACAGGAAAAAAGAGCCATATGAGTTGTCCCTGAGAAGGGACAAGCAGGCCCTGCAAGAGGTGGCATTGCTGCTTCCTTGTGCGGATCTGAGCCGGAAACAAATATCTCCAGAAATCGTCTTCTAGGAGAGGGAAGGAGGCACTGCTGAAGTCCCATTGCACTGGAGATGCATTCAGTGCCCATCTGGAAATCTGATCTATGCTGAGGCATTTCAGGGGGAATGAAATGCTTTAGAAACTCTAGCCTGAATTACAAATGCCCATCTTGTTCCTCTGCCCCTACCAAGCCTTCAAGTTCCCCATCCAGCTTAAGGTGTTATTATGAGGCTGAGATCGTTGACATATATGAAGTGCTTTGAAGATAAAGAGAAGTTAAGTTTCAGTGGGCCAAGATCTGAGCCCCCCATTTAATCTTCCTTGAATTTTCACACAAATCTCACACCAGGAGTTTACGGCATGTTGCTTGTGAGCAGTGCAAAGGAGCTGCCCTCCATTCCCGTGCCTACTTCCCTGTCACAGCCCAGTACCCTGCCAGCTCTCCCATCACAGTTCTTTCCTGGGCTGTCTGTAAGCCGGAGTGCTGAGATGATACGAGTCACAATATTGCAGAACTGCAGCCTCATTAAAACAAAGAGGGAAAACAAGAGGCGAAGAGGAAGCCACACAAGAGAGAGGGAAGACTGGCAGAAGGTTTGTGCACATGTTTGTATTATCCCAGTCATTTAGGATACACATTGAAGTAGCCTCAGAAACTTGTTTTCTGCTGGAGTTCCCATTGTGCTAAGAGCTGTACCCCCTGCCCTGTCCCTGTTCCAAAGCAGTAGATGAGGCAAATGATGGATCCAAATACGTGAGGAAGCAGAGGAAGAAAGCACCTGTCAACAAAGCAAGCCAGGAGTCTAGAGCAGCAGCCTCCTTATCACTGTCCAATTTCCTGCAGGCATTGCAAGGAAAAGAAGTTTTAAATTGTTTTCACACACTGCTGCCTGCTTAAGTGCACAGAAAAGGTAAAAATGAGTTCAGAAGCAACTGGCTGGTGTTTTGTTCAATATGTGGCCTCATGCTTTATTTGCAGTCTGCTGTGTAAGCACTGCTGTCAAGCGGGAACTATTTGTTTCCTCCAGGCTTTTCTATGGGACTCATCTCTATGACATGGGAGGAATTCAGACATCAGTTAAATTCTTTCTAGAACAGCCCTGTGTGACTGAGGAAGGGAAAACAAGCAGAAAAGCTTTGTGGCTCTGAGGGCTCCTCTCTGTTGCAAACCAAGCCCAAATTTCACGTTAGATACATGGAAAAAAAGAAACGATGATGACCTTTGGGTTAAGTGACTCACCCAGCTTTGCATGGGAATCCTGTGGCAAGGGCCAGACTAACATCTAGAGCTCTTGGACAGTATTCAGAACAGTTAACCTCCATGAAATTGCTCCTTCTCCTCCTGAAGTCTCTTCCCTCACTCATTCACTACATGCCTTCACCAAAGGAAACTCCCTCTCTACCCAGCCATGATGCATCCACAAGGTGTCCATATACTATGTGCTGTAGGAACTGAATAAATGGCTCTAAAGAGTTCATGTGGAAGAAAAAAAGAAAAACTTTGAATTATGGTGCTTTACCCAAATCAAAAATAGGTAATATTTTAGTGGGATATTTTTGCTTGGCAATGTTCTTCTGGTTTTGGAGTTTCTTTTCCAAAAACAGATAAGATTTTTTGACTGAGGGTTTCCCTCACTGTGTGGAGAACACAGGGGCATGGGAAATTTCAGGACCCAAAGCCTTAAAGCCTTTGTTGAAATTATAGTCTACAGATAAAAAATTATTATACCAGTAAGCATGAGGTGGTCCCAACAACTTGACACTATCAGTTCAGCTTAAAATACATCTAAAATGTGTTTTACAAGGCCTCATATACTCTGTTAGATTGTGTTTCCACTGTAGTAGTATACTTCACCCCTGAGATAAGTGTGCAGGCTTCTGGCAAGAGAGGAAGCAAGAGCTGGGAGGAAAGGACGTGAAAAAAAAGGACATGAAAAAAGAGCTGCATGCTGCCTTGCTTTTCAGTCAGCCAGCTCTCCCTGGTCCCTGCAGCTGCCAAGAACTTTTGTATGACGATAGCAATAACACAAAAACCTGTTAAATATAGATTCAACTGGAAGTAAATTGAGGAGAAGCATCTGTAGCAATCAAGATTTGGTGGATGTGTCTCGAATGCCATCATTGTTCTTAATTATCAAGTTCTGTACACCTGCAGCAAAAATATTAAAAGCAAAAAAAGTTTTCCAGCACGCTGCTGCTTGCTAAGGGAAATGAAAGCATGACAGCTCTGTGTGGTTTCGCCCTTACAAACTCAAGACGGTGAAACTTTACCAGTTCTGTTTCTAGCCTTTTACCTTCCCAAGATGCCAGTTATGGCATAGGTCATCAACACATTCCAGACTCTTTTGTACTCTGTCTTTAAAAGACTTTTATGAGAAGGGTCACAATGGCTTATCAAGATGCTCATGAGCTGTGACTATACAGGCTGCAAACGAGAGCTGAACAGATCTAAGAGCCAGCCTCTGTGATTTGGTGAGCAGCAGCCACAGAAAATATTCAAGGCAGAGCTGAGCGCATACTTGAAACCCTTTCCTGGGACTTTGCAAAGAAGGTGTGCTGAGGATCTCTGGCAGTGCTGTTGGGTTTCCACATGAGAGGCAGCTCATGTATGTGCTGGAGGACAGAGAGGTGGAAATCCTCTTCAAGATACTGTGCCTCCTCCAGTCACCTGAAAGTTGCAGCACAAGATCTTTCCTCCCCTCAGAAAGCAGGAGAGAAGGTGGCTACACTTTTCCCCTGCTGCCATAGCCACCTCTCCTGGAGAAAACCCTCCTTTCGCCTTTGATCTCAGGAGTCCAAATATGTAGTCCAGAGGTGCTCCCCATGCCACTAAACTGTGTACTCCTGCAATATACATACAATGTACTTCCTGCTGGGGAAGGCAGCACCTTCAGCTGTATCCACACAGACATGGCCATGGTTTAATGTACAAATTCCTGAGCCAGGACTAGTTTGACTGCCTTTAACAATGGTAATTGTGTAGTTGCAGTGTCACAGAGCTTGGCGCTGGCCAAATCAGCCCATAGGGCAGTCTTGTTGCATGACAACAATGCAGATACACTCTTAGTTTAGGAATAACCCATAAATATATTTCAGGAAAAACACTGAGAAGTACAATGTGCTAAAAAGCAAAAGTTACAGTAAGGTGTTCTCTCCAAAAGGCCCCTGAAGCAGCTCAAGATAGCATGACAGGCAGGTGAACTTGCCAGGGTTACTGTGCAGAAAATACATGGAGAAAAATGGAGAAGAAATGTTCTAAGTAAAAAACCTGATATGAGAATACCCAGGCCTGCAGGCATATTTAAATGCATGGCTTGTTTTGCTTGATGGTGCTGGGCATGAAAAGGCTTGGCTTTGCTTCCTTTCTGGTTTTTTTTCAGTCTTTGTGGATAACAGTTTCAGCATTGCCTGAGTATTCATTGAAGAATACACATACCTCCGTACATAGACACTTCCCTTAGAACAGAGTTCCTTCACCTTAGTCTGCGACAGGGGTGGGTGTGGTTTCAGCCACTGTGCAAAAGGCCAGGCACCGTGGTTATTTCTGCAGCTCTCTCATGTGTTAGGACTGGGTCATAAGCCTTTACCATGCTGCCAGGGAGGAGAAAGCAAGCCCTGGAGGGTGACTTTGCTGGACGTGCTTGCCTTTCTGATTCCTGGCTCCTGAGCCTGCCACACAGGTGGGCTGGGCGAGCAGTAGGGAGAGGGTGGGGTGTCTTGACTGATGTGTTGACACTGCCTACAGAAGTCAGCAATGCTGAGCTTGGTAGCTGGACCGAGCAGAGGGGAAAGCGGTCACCACCCAGCCAAGGACAGCTGCAGAGTGGGTCCTCCAGGGATAGGAGGCACCTAGGGAGCAGACTGTGCCCTGGGGTACTTTCTCATTCTGAATAGCACCTTATTTGCCTCACAGCCCAGGGGGAATCAGGAACATTGTTTGTGCCTTGTGGCAGGAAGGAAGAAAGAAAGAACAAGAACAATGCCCTCAGTGACTGCTTTCAGCCCAACACCCTGTTTCTGTCATATTCATACAGCAGACTTTTCACCTACGATTGCTTCTTTTACTTCCATCTGCCAGATCATCTTTTATTTTGTATCCATATGGTGCTAACAATGTGGGATTCATGAGGAGAGCTGATGGGAAATGCAGGGATACAATAAAAGCATACAAGTATATCATAGTGGCAGCATGAGGAACAGCAAAGGTCTCTACTTTGCCAAGTGGGGAACAGCAGGACAATTTGGTATTTCCAGGTTATTTACAGACAGTACTGAAAAGCTTGTGCTGGGCCGTGTTGTTAACCTGTTTGAATGCACTTATGGAGAAGAAATATGAAGCCAAAGCCTGTCACAGGTGTTTGATTTCTGCGCATGGTTCCTGAAAACAAGTGAACTGAAATTTGTGTTCATGAGTAACCAGTTTATGGTACCTGTGCATCTCCAGTGCTGCAAAGCTTCATATGTCTGCTTTTGTCATGGGCACTGAAGGGCAATGAAGTGTGCAATGTATAGACTTTTCCACCAGTTTAAAAGAAAGGTGGTGATCCCTCTACTTTATGATGATCCTGTTCCTTGAGACTCTTAGGCAAAAATTACAAGGAAGAAGAAATTATTTACAGTTGCTATCATCAAACACAAAATGAAGCTCTGGCAGACAGTGAGCCAGACAAAAGTCACCCAAGACAAAATACTGGTGCAGCCGTCAGTGGGAGAGCTGAACTCAGCTTTTATTTCTTGTCCTGAAGTCAGCAATAAAACCATCTAAAGGAAGCTCCCAGGGTGGGTCTCAGCAGACAGATCCTCTGAAGAGCATAGCGATGAATGACAGTATCAAACTTGCCCATGGTTTGTTTTGGAGCTGGCTAAATATTGAAAAAGGTGTGGCAGGTTCAGATCCTTCACAAACTGTGACCCTTGATGCCTTCCTTGTCCTCCTCCCTTTTGTTCTGTCCTCTCCATCCACCCACATTTCCTGCAGGGCAACAGATGGGGCACAGAACGGTGTTACTCCTCGTGAAACCTGGCTACCAAAGGCCATGATTAACCCACAGACTTGTCCTAGTGGAACATTTGACCTTCTTGTTTATTAACAGTCTGTTATGCAAGTGATAAAATCCTGCCTCCTGGGACCAAGCTCCTGTGCCTATAAAAGAGTACAGGCAGTGAGGGTGTCTCCCTCCGTACAAGCATCACTTGGCTGACCTATGGATATTTCTGATGTGTAGCTGGATGTTGAGCCAGCCACACAGTGAGAGTCACCTTCCTTTTGTTTTACTTCATTTTGGAAAAGAAAAAATTGTGAAGACATACAAAGAGCTTGGAGCTGTTGTTGCACTGACATTTTATTCCACCAAGTGACATGAAATGAAGGCCTCTTCCCTAGTGCCAGGCCTTTAAAAGCCTTGAGATTGGGAATATATGTGACTCTTAACCCCTCATGTTGTTACAGACTGTGACCCCGGATAGTTTAATAAGGCTTTTAAATAGCGGCTCCACTGTCTGCTCCTCCAGAAGGCTGCTCAGGGGAGATAAGGAGGCAAGATTCAGTCCCAAGCCTCATATTTGCTGTCAACAGCAGTGGCAGGCAGCTGGGGCTGCTGCCCTTAGGGCTGCCTGGCTGCTGGGAAGTGAGAGCTCGGCTCTGCCGGCTCAGTGCTTGCCTCTCTCCCAGCTCAGCTCTGGCCAGCACAACCATCAGCACCCTGGAAACTCTGCTTGGCAGTGGCTGAGCCTCCAAGGCACTTGTTTCCACCCTCCCCATGGTTCCAAAACTGCTGGGAGCTCCCTGCTCCTGGGTTGGGGCATGCAGTTGGACCACGCAGACATTAACAGGGGCTGCATCCACTGACGGATCCCACCAGCAGCCCTGGCAAGCAGGAGCAGACAGTGCTGTCCTGTTCAGGGTGTGTGAATCAGAGGCCTTGTTCCCACTGAGAAAGAGAGGCAGCTTGGACAAACATGTCTTCTGCTCAGGAAGCACCCCACCACCAGGTATCTTCTGCCTAGGGAATCTCCTCCTGTCTTCCTCAGGAAAGGGAACGCATATCTGCTTTTGGCCAGAATGACAGGACCAGCCATGTCTTCTTCCCTCTTTCCTCTGCATTTTATTCTGCTTTGGTTTGACAGCTTCCTTCTCCCCTTGAGGTCCCCACTCCACCCCACCTACGGTCAAACACCATGTTAGAGCCTCTAATTCAGCTGTGCTAAGGCTGCTGGTTGCAGTACATTTCCTCACCATGTTCAGCACAGATGAGGACTGAGGTGCTGCTGATGTACTGTGAAAGAGGGAGAGGAGGAAAGATGATTATCTCCATCCATTTCTCTCCTTCTAGTAGCTTTTTTCTAGGCCTCATCAAAGTAGCAACCACTGGCTATCAACAACTTTGTCTGTGGCCAGAGGCAGCCACCAGGTCTGGGGAGCAGACCTAGGCAATTGCCTTGGTCCTCCCTTGCTAAGCAGCACTGGCAAGCCCCATATGCCAGGGCCACTTGTGCTGCCATGAACTGCTGCACCATCAAAAGTCCCATGCTGCAAAGTAGCACAAGATGGCACACATTAGGCTTGGCAGCACAAATGCGGTACAAGCCTGCATGCCTCCCAGCATGTGTAGGCTAGTTATTGAAGTACAGTTCTTGTTGCACAAATGGTGATGATTGTGCCTTTGTGTCAAATAAATCTAGTGCCTGGTTTGAAGTTTTGAAGTCACAGCAAATTGCAGAGCCCTTGGAAGAAAAATGTTGGTTCATCTCAGGAGCAGTAAGCAGCTGAGTTGGCTCGTCAAGGTTGATCAGACCCCAGAGCCCCAGGCACCGAGCTCAGCCATGATCCATGGCACTCCTCTTTTTGTGGCCAAGCCCCCGACCCACAGCACAGGGGGCCTGGTACATTGGGCAAATTAGGAGAGGTAGCCTTGGGAAACCTCAGGCTTGCAAGGAGCTGCTAGATGAGCTGGCAGCCCACAGCTAAATGAGCTCTTCCAGAGGTTACATGGGTTTGGCATCCTCTGGCAGAACCTTGCTTTACAGGACAGTTCTGGGCCAAGCTTTTCAAAGGTATCTTTGCAGGGAAGAGGACACAAAATGTGCTGTTATTTTCTCATGTATATTTTTCAGTGGCAGTCAGATTCTTTCTTCCTAGTATTTGATATTAGACACATTTAACAAGGTGTTCCCTTTCATCCCACATGGTGCTCTTTGCAGCATAGCCCTTTCACCTTCCTGACAGCTCAGAGGGCTGACGGAAGTAAGGACAACATTGCCTAAATGGCACAGGAGGAAAAACTAGGCTGTTGTTAGTCATGCATCTATTTCTCATTGCAAAGCCTGGGGATTTGGTACTACTGTTCCTTTCCTCTACTCCCAATTTGAACATTTTCCTTCCTCCTCAGCTTTGGTACCAACTAGCATTGCTTCCCGTGGTGCAAACCAGCCTCGCTTAAATCACATTCACAAAGAGTCGTGCACAATAATCCCAAGGCACAATGCTTAGTTGTGGGGAAGCAGAGCTGAGCTTTGCAAGAAATAAATGTCTAAGTGTCTTGCTGTGGCAGAAGAATACCAAATGCAATGATTTAAGGAGAAAAGATGCGTTCTGACAGGTGATCTGAGCTCAGGCAGTGAGTCAGGCTCCCCTGTCATGGGAGAGACAGAGCACCATATGACCAAAATCAATGCTTTGGACTTTGTGAGGTAGTTATTTGGATTATTAAGATGACTGAATTTGTCCATTTGAGTGTACAGGACGAAACATATGGTACTAAACAAGCTAGCAAAGCAGTCAAGGGGCGGCTACATGAAGGGATTTGTATGTAAACATAGTGGGGCAAGGCAAAAGCCGTGCTCCTGGAAGTTAATTTAGCTGGGTTTGCTGTAATGACAATGTAATTATAGGAGTGCAATTCAGGAGATTTATCTTTTTAATCAGTAAACTCCTGTGTCCTTCAAAAATCTCCTTTCAAAGCTACTGAGCCACCTGCGTCAAAGTGCAGCAGGGAGCCGTCGCTTACTCATGGCTCTTGTGCTCCGGCTCGCCCCACGCTGCAGAACTGCCACAGCTCCAAGCAGATGGTCCCACATCAAACATTTTCTTCTTGTGTCACTTACTATTAATTAATTGGAACATTGTTAGTGTGCATCATAATTTCGTTTGACATTTTCCTCATGTCAGTACATTTCCTTTCAGTAGTACCTTAAATTCAGATACATATAAACCTATATTACCTGGCAGCGGAAGTTTCCTAATGGTAATTTCAGCTGAAAAGGTTGGGTTTTTATTTTTTCCTGAGAAAACTCAGTGCATTAGCAGTGCTCCCTGAGCTTGCTATGCAGGAGCAAGCCAAACTCTAGGAGCTCTGCCAAGAGCCAGAGCCTACTCCTATTACAGACGATTTGTGCCCAAGCAGCATATACCTCCTCTCAGAGAAGCAGACGCTGTCAGAGGGAGACTGTCGCTCACATACATGGGAAGCTGAGACACTCAATCTTTCTGAGCCCTATCCTGGCTGTTTTTTGTGACCCTGTATGTGCTTCCTCCCCTCACTGCAATTGGTTTAACTATGTTGTAAGAGACCTGCTGTAAGAAGAGCCTAGCAAAACCCTCAGAAGTAGCATCACATTATTGCATTTTCAAATAATGGCTATAAACTTTTCTTATCCTGCAGTAATAAAACAGTAAAGGCTTGAAACACATCCTTGATGTGTTTCCGGTAGTGCCCACACCCAGGGCACTGGCCAGAGCCCTGGTGAAGCCAGTGGGTACTTGTGTGCATGTGTGGGGAAGGAGCCAGTTTGGCGGCTCTATCAAAAGAAGTTAACAACAGGACTGACAATAAAACTTGGCATGAACACAGAATTGCCTTGGTTAAAAACATGATTACGTTATTTTCCTTCTTTTTAAGTGCTGGGAGGGGAGGAAGGAGCTCCACAATGCACAAAGGTCCTAAGAGACTCTGTGAAGGATCACTCACCTGCCCTCGGGGAGCTGGGGGCCTGGACACCTCACATAAGGTGCACGTTGTTCCCATGCCTTGGCCCCCTTGGGAGACCCCATAGCTGAGCAGATTCATGGGTTTGTGTTCAGCGCATCCCAGTCAGCAGCTTCAGGACAGCTGGGAAGGTGGGCAGCCACTGGCACCCTGCAGCTCCCTGCTTGGCAGCTCAAGCCCCATGTCCCATCTTGACAGGAAAAACATCTGGACTGAAAGGTAAGCATGAGCTGGAGTGACTGAAGCTGATGCCTCCTCCAGCTTCATCATTTGCCAGTGTACCTATGTCCTTATCACCAGCTGCAGCCAAAAAATAAACATTTGCAAATGCTTCCTGCAGTTAACACTTCCTCTGGGGCACTGCTGGAGGTATCCTACCGATGCCAACCTGCTGACAGCAGTGGGCCCTCAGGAGGCTGTCAGAGCAAAAACACCACTTAGGTGTTGCTGGCACTCAGGCAGCCACTGGACTGGCAGTGGCAGAGCACAATGAACTGTAAAGATGAAGACATAGCAGGAAAAAAGATACTCCCTAGAGCAAAGCAACTTTCAGGGAAAACCTTTAAGACTCAGCGCACACAGACAGCAACACCAAAAATGCAAATGACAGATCAGTCCAGAAAGGTCTGTCATTTTTCTTCCTGCAATGTTTTTACTTACGGATGAGCTCTCAAGGCAGGCAGAACGAACAACATGAACACTTATGAGGAATAAGTACATTAGAGTATGCCAAAAGAGAAATACTATTTTTTAGGTGATGCAAGATTTTTCAATCCTGCTGTGTTTAGCACTTGTTTGAGCACAAGATTTCTTCTAAAAGATGATCACACAGAGCTGCATCATAACAAAGGGTGGGTGAGCTAACCTGACTTTATGCAAACCCACTAATTTTCCCCCTTTCAGGAACCTCGAAGCCACTTACAAGAGGAGTGAGCAGAAAAAATGGTTGACTTAAATCTTGCATAACCTTTGGGAGGTGGAGAGAGGCAACATTATTTTCCCATTTTGAAGGTGGCAATTAAAGCAGTAGCCTGTCACCAATGGTTTGTTTCAAAAGTGCCAACATGTGGGAGCAGAGGAAATGTAGTAACCTAACATGGCTCTTTCTCTCCAAGGGGCATAAAGTGAGCCGACGGCAACTGGCTCAGATGAATCCAACTCTGGCAATTTTCTGGCTGATTTTGGATCATGCCCCAGTTCTTACTTGAGAACCTTTCTGATTTGCTTATGCTAAAAACAGTTGTTGTTTTGTTCCACCCCACCCCCTCCTCTCCAATTCTTACCAGGACATGGATATACTTTTCATCAGAAGCGTGGCCAAACTCAGTGCTATGCATGAGTTAGACATAAATATCTCCTGTTTGACCACCAGCTGTTTGAAATTATATTTGACTTACAGCCTGTGACTACTGCATGTTTTTAAAAAGGCCTTCAAACTAAATGTTGCCTAAATTTGGTCTCCTTTTTTAAATAATTATTTAAATGGGACTTGCATTAACAATGTGCTGTTCCAGGGAAGTATCTTGCCTTATGATTAAGTCTAAGCAAGTTTCAGTGAGAAAACATTTATTTTAAATATGAAATTCCTGAGGTCTGTGCACCTCTGGTAGCTAGAAAGATTTGCAGTATTCAGGATCACTGCATGACACTGAGAAAGGCCTTATTCATTGCTTCCAAAAGGGCTATTAAAAATATCCCATAAGAAGATAAGTTGCTTAGAAGGTGTCTGTGTAGCAGAAGATTAAACATACCTCAGCCAGATGATGTTTCATGGTTAGACCAACCAGACACTGCCTCTTCTCTTTATAAACCCCAATCCACTATATCATTTCATCTTTAGTGTGCTCTACCTGGCTTCCTGCTGAGGATGATCTATGTGCTTTGTGGAAGCAGAAACTAGTATTATTTGGGGGAAGGGAAGAGGAAATAAAACTTAAGCTGATTGTTTAATTTTTATCCAGAAAATTTTAAAGAGCGTGCAGCTTTTTTTTATTTTTCAGAAGAAATTGTGGCTTTTCCTCTTTAGTTTAGCTGAGAATGTGACAAATATACCTTTTCTAAGCTATATTTTGCATAAGGGGATATATCAAAGGATAAAACCCAATGAACCAAACTTGCATCTGGGAAGGTCATGTGTAACTCCAGGAAACTATGAGGAGATAAAATACACCTGTGGTTAAATTATCTAGGGAAAGGATTGAAGTGCTTACTGAAATCAATGAAGCAGCCTTTTACAGCAGGAAAGGCTGTGGTCTGTAGGCTGCTAAGTGAATCATACGGCCATTTGTGAGTGGTGAAGCGGAGTTGCTCCATTGCCAGGGTATTGTGGTTGCTTTTACCTTGGCACGATACCAGGTGGGAACCAGATAAACGTGGCGGTCGGTCTGTCCTCTGCACCTTGCACCATCTTCCCATCATCTGTGAGCAGATGGGGTTCAATAAAACAGCAGTAAGGAGAGCTGATGAAGGCATTTTAGTTACTTGGCCAAGGTGACACAGGAGAGCAGTGAGAGAGGTCAGGTTGCCCAACTCTGACAACTGCCCCTTAACCACAAACCCAGCCGTCATCACCAGTGTTCTGCAGCTCATGGCAGGCAGATTATAGGATTGAGGTTCAAGCTTGTAGGCCTCCAGGAGTTAAAGCTCTCTGTGGCAGCTTTAATGGCATAAGGTCAATTGTGCCCAATTCTTCCCTCAGCCTGGAGATAGAAAATGCAATAACCCTGCAGCAGATCAGCTCCCAGCTCTGTGCCCTCCCTTTCCCTCCCTTTCCCTCCTCTCCCTTCCCTTCCCTTCCCTTCCCTTCCCTTCCCTTCCCTTCCCTTCCCTTCCCTTCCCTTCNTTCCCTTCCCTTCCCCTCTCCTTGCATGCAGAACAATCTTTGGGAGTTTAGGGATCTGGGTTTAGGTAGGATGCACCAGAGCTCTCTGATCTATTATTAATAGTTATTATTCCTGTGTATCCTATCACCACAGTTTTTTTTCCAGACCACCTGAGTCCTTACCAGGCTGTAAAGAAAACCCTCATTGTTTTGGCCACTGTGATTAAAGCACCTACGTGAGCAATGGCACACAGGCCTGGTGCAGATCTGTTGAACTTCTATGCACTCTTCATTTTAGGTGCTGTCTTTAACTTACCACCCCCTCCATCAACATGGAGCATCCAGGTTCCATTTGTTAGAAGTATTTCCACCCCCGGTCAGAAAGTTATCAAACTAAGATTATTTTTCAACTGAAAGTCAATTTCTTCTTCTGGGGGGAAGGAGGGTGAGGAGAAAGAGAAGATGCCAAAGAGACAGACAATGATGGGCAGCTGGTAGATAAGAGAAGCAGTGAAGTGGAAATGAAAGCTTCTATATCATTGCAAACAGATAAATTCATGCACTGCACTAGGATGTCACAGGCTGTAATCATAAAAAGAATCAAAGATACATAATAGCACCATTACTGGAAAATATGAGAAAGACTTGAAAGATAAGGTATCATCAAAACTCTCTTACACTGAATATTTTGCCTCTGTTTTGTGCAAAAATAGGCAAGGAAATTGTTCTTTCTGCCCCCTATTATAGGCAAGTTATTGCCCTTTTTCCACATATCCTCTGGTTTAAAGCACAAATAAAGGCAGTAGCTAATATAAAACTATATGACAAATGAAGTCATAAAGCAGCATACCAGAAGTCCAATATTAGAAGAACATTTAGATTTTCAAGGCTGTGAAGCCAGCTGCCGGGAAATGGCTGTGATAAAGTTGCCCCTGGATTTTTCACACCAGTAACCCTGTGTGTGTGTATCCATTACAATACAGACTTTCACTGCACCCCCACATAATTGTTTTGTCAGGACCTTTACCTCTTCCTTTGGAAGGATGGACTCTGTGCAGCTGTGAACAATGTACCAGTGTACCTGTTCTAGTTTTCTTTGTAGCCTTATCAGAAAATGCATAGCTTGATGTCTCATTCAGAGCCTGATGAAGTAGCCATATCAGTCATCAGGAACTTCCTATGCAACCTTGATTATGCCCCAAGTTGTGTCCTCTATTTTTATCCTGTGAGTTTCTGTCCTCCTCCTTCCAGCCCCTGAGACACCTTGAAGAGCTGTGTGTTGGTCTGTTTTCCCCATTTTCCAGTCACAAAGCCGAAGCACAGAGATGAAGCAAGTTGCTCAGATCTCCTGCAATTCAGCCAGGCAGTTTAATGACTGAGAAAGTTTTCAGCAATTAATATGATTCTTTTTTTCCAAAGGAAATTCCTTGGCAACAGTTTCTGCAGCGTAGAAAACTGTACATGTAGGTACACATATATGTGTAGTTCTGTGTGTGTAAGTGTCTCTCTGTAGTTACACCTATGCTACAAATTCCACCTAAATGCTGGCAAGTGGCAAGAAATGAGTTTTTGGACTAGAGGACAGTAAATAAACAATATAAACCAGCAGCAAAAGTAGGAGATTATCTGTATCCCTAATCCTCCCACATTTATCAAAATACATGCTTGCACTAAGTGGATCTACTATTTCACAGCAATAAAGCTTTTCTGGATTGAAGGATTAGTGAATTAGGCTTTGGCTGAGAGTTATTAAAACGTGTCTGACAGATTTACTAATGCCTGGGTTTCTTACAGATGGACATAAATGCTGAATAGGAATCTGCAGTATGAATCTTTCACTTTTGTTTCATACCTTTCCAAAATCTGGATCTTTAGATCTTAGGTCTCTTAATGAATTTTAACTCAGATCCCTGAATGAAAGTTGTCTCTCTGTTGGGATGATTTTTAACCCTCAACAAAGATCTGTGATACTCTTGGGGTCACAAGAAGATGAAATGAGAAATGCTTTGTCAGTAGCTCCTTCCTTTCCACACCAGTGATCCAGGGTCGCTTCCTGACTTTAAAGACTCCTCCGTTGCAGCAACACGAGCAACCTAATGGAGAAGCCAGATGGCTGGCTGGATCCTTCCAGCATTTCCCAGTTAAGATGAGGATAAACTATGTCCTTGAATCTTCTTTCTGCTCAAGGTCTGTGATTGCTCCCTAAAGGGATGGAGCCAAGAGGGGAAAGAGGCAGGACAGCTCCCACGGACCATCTGCAGTCAAGTCCTCAGGGCAGCATTCTCCTCTTGTGCTGGCAATGTGTGGTGTGGAGTTGGAGGTCAGTGGCTTATGCAGCAGACGGGGTTATAACCCCTAGGCACAGGGAAGGGCACTTCCATTCAGGCTTTCACCGCTTCATGACTTTCCAGAGATGAAACCAACTGACACTGCAGACATTGCCTGGGTCCCAGACATACCCTCTAGGCTCTGCTTTGGTTTCTGTGAAATGCTAGTGAAGAAGATGAACGTTTCCCCACAGAAAATATACTGTAATGGATAAATAGTGAGGAAACAGTTAACAGCAGAGAAAACAAAAGCTAGTGTTTTTGAAACTGGGGGCTAAATGGCAGGTAAGGAGGATGTTTAATTTCTACTTTCTAGATTACAAACAGCAGAATAAGAGCCCCAAATCCCACATAACAAAAAATAGTGTGGGTTTGGCAGTGCATACTTCCAATTTAAGAAAGCTTAGCTCTCTATTCAGACCCAAAGACTTCCTACAACGATAAGGCCTGGAATGATGCCCCTGGCTGATGTATGGCAAGTCATTTGACAAAAGTCACTTGAGTGGCATTAAAGGAAACTTTTTTAATACTATGTTCCATGCACTGCTGTGGGTCAGGTGCATTTTCTTTATTAAACTGTTCATGAGGGCACTTCACAAACAAGCATGTACTGGTGGAAAATGATTGTGATGATTCATGTTGAAGTGCTAAACCAGTAAGCCCAGCGGGCAGTAGGTTTCCCTGTGTGGCTAGTGCTGCTGTTTGTTGCAGAGCAATCATGTGGGAACAGTCATTAGTGATACTCTGGAACACAGTACAGCAGTGTAATCCTTTGGCATGGTGGCCCAACTGGAGTCTCCAAAGATCTCACTTTAAATTCTTGTAAGATTACTTCTGTGTCCCTGTCATCCATCTCGCTTTCCTGCCCCTCTCCCTGCCTCAAAGGCTGTAGAAAGGAGCTTAGCCAAATGCCTCTTGGAGGACTGCTGCAGATTATCAGTGAGGTGACATTAAACCACTTAGAGGTACCCACAAGAAAAGAGCATGAGAAGCACCAACTGTTGCTATTTTGGTGTCTTTGAAAGCAGCAAAAGGTGCCTTAGTTGTGCTAAACTGAACCATCCTGCCCTAATACTGAGGCCACAGTATGAAACTCTGTAAATCCATGTCCTCATTTAGTCTTCTGTTTCTCCCTGGGTGTGACCTTTGGGATGAAAATCTTAGCCGGACTTTTTCCACTGACATCCTCTTTTCCAAGAAAGAAAAGACAGGAATTCCTCCATTGTCTGCTATAATAACCTTCTATATAACATGGTGCATAGGGACTGTATGTTCCAAATGAACAAGGGGCCAGCTGGCTGCACCACCATAATGAACTGAGTCCGCTGTAGTGACATAGCATATAGGAAAACCGGTACCATGCTGGAAACGATGCTTCATCTATGCCTCCTTTCTCCCCCTCAATGCAGGAATCTGCAGCTTTTAGGGTTCTCCCCATTATATTCAGTAATTTGAACTTTACTGTATAACTATATATAACTATACCCTGTTCAGAGCTTCTCATTCACTTCAAAGGAAATTTTGTCTGGAAAAAAAGAGGCAAAGAGGGCTTGGTCAGAGAGATCATGGATTGCCAATACACATCTGCCTAACTGCAACCTGCCGGTGATAAGATGGAAAGTAATGCCTTTGACAACAAACTGCCTTCAATTTTCTTTAGCACTTTCAGATTAAAAGACCTTGCCCATACTGCAAGAACTGCCAGCATCACTGCACTGAAGGTTGTGTCAGCAGCACTTGTGTTAAAAAGCCTCCTTTTCCCCAGGAGCCTACAGCTCAGCTGTGAAATTTCCTCAAGGCTCAAGCTTCCTTTCAAAATTGTAGCTAGGAAGTGATTTTATTTTCATTAGTTTTGACTGTTTTTACAATATAAACAGGAAGGTGTGTACATGTAAATTATACTGGAAGGCAAAAAAGAAAGGCACATGTCTTTATTTAATCCACTTTGTTGTTCTCACTTTCTGACACTTTGAAAGATTTACATTTTAAACCGTATGTCACAGAAGCTGATCACATGTAATGAGGTTTTGTCTTTAATCACTGGGTGAAAAAAAGGATAAAAATCTGAAAGGCTAGGACCAATTCTGATCCCATGGAGCTGACTTCAAATATTAATAGGGGCTCTTTTGGTAAATGAAACCAGAACCAAGCCTATTGTCTTGCTGAAAGCAATGGCTCTCCTTTACATAACATATTTAACCTGCAGCCCCTAATTGGTCTAATGATTAATTAGCACATTATTTTTCAGACACCAGAGCCCTTACAGGTAAATCTCAAAGAGACATTATTTGATTTAAAATCAGTATTAGTGATTTGATGGCTAATGACTTGCTATTAAGTTCCACTGACATGGAGACAATACATCCTACCCCAGTAACAAAGCATCATGTATGAGTGTCTCATAGACTTTTAATTATGATTATCAATCTTATTTTTGGTCTCATTCTTGCTCTATTGAGTCCATGTGTCTGTTGCTTTCTAAATAATTGTGCAAAGTCAGATCCTATCCTAAGGAAGATGCTGTGATTTTCCATGAGGTTAAGGATCTGTAGACCCCAACTCGCTTTTGGGTGCTCCTTTGAATGTTTTGCCCAGGCTATGCAGCCTCTCACCCATGCTGTAGGAAGCAAGGCAGAGAGATGGAAGTGAAGGCAGTCCCTGTTCTCCTCTAACCTTCATCGCTGCGCTCCAGCTCTGAGTCCCTGCAGCTGGTGTTGGTCTGTACAAGTGGGCAGCCCCATGGCCCCACAACCCATCAAATAAGCCTTGAAAATGCACCCATCCTTTGCAGATGTTGCTCTACACCACCCCCCCAAACCTCACAAAGGGTCCTCAACTCCACAATACTCAGGTTTAGTAGCGTAGGATTGATGCAGCTTAGCCAGCCTGTCAGGTGCTCCTGAAGCATCTCAGAAATCCTGCAAAGCAGAATATTTTCTAATGAGTCCTGGTGGTTAAAAGACAAGTGAAGCAGGACTTTTCCTGCGTGTTTTGTGTGTTTCTTGTGTGTCTCTTTATCCTTCATTCTTTTCTGCTGGCTGATCACGTTCTCTCTCAGTTGCACTCACAGGTACCTTTTGCGGAGAAAGAAGAGCAGATATTTAAAGATTCATTGGTAAAACATATGTCCATTAGAATAGCATTAATTTGCAGCAAATCACTAGATGTTGCAAATTAGGAAGTCACTAAATGCAATATAAGAGCAAGAATAATGCATTATAAAATATATTCTTTTCATTTATTTGGACAGTTGTAGTTCAGTTTTTAATTATTGGTGGTAATACTCCTTAATGTGCTAGTAAATGTGCTGTTTTATATTTAGTAAAAAATGAAGTCTTAGTAAAACATGAAGTCATTACAGCACTCAGCTGTTAATTATTGCTTAGGGATAGAGGGAACACTACAAATTTTGTGCAGGTTGATGAAGCATAAATCAGCTGGCTCCTGCTGCAAGCAATAGCTACTGCAGATACACGTATTCCGCAGTCTTTGTTTTTGCACTGGATTGAATATCAGCACCTGAAAACAGGCCTTAAGAGACACACTTCAGAACTACAAATTGCTGCCAATAACAGGGAAAGATCTAATTTGATCTAGCTCCCTCTGCCACCCATAGGACTTTGATGGAGAGTTTGTGATGTCCATGTTGGGCCCCTAAAAGAGTCACTGAAATTTCTTTTGTGTTGTTTGGTGAAGTGAGAAGTGTGGATCGTCTGCATTGAATCCAGTCAGCTTTACCAGGTGGACTGATGACAGAGTATGCAACTGTTTCCTCCATGTTTGTGTGCATGCATGGGACTATGCATGCCCTGTCATCAAGAGCACTAGGAGGTGAAGTTTGGATCCCTTCTGCTGACCCATTCATTCCTCAGGCAGTGAACAGAAAGTCTGGCAGGACGCTCACTTTGCAGTACTATATAAAGCTACCACATAAAGTTCTGAGTATGCTTCTAACTTGGTCATCTGCTTGGATGAGTTTTTCATACAGCCTCTGTGATAGTATTTCCTCTACCTTACCTTTCCAGCTTTTGTTTAGTTGGCAAGAGAGATCCTTTGGTTAATATAACAGATAAATATTCATGAATGTCTGTAAAAATATATCTGCTGACTCACATTGCTAGTTCCTCTAGTCCCTTCCATTGCCTTTTACAGGCATAAATGGGTTCTGACTTGCAGAATTACTTGTAGAAGCCAGAACATCATAAATACCAGCAATCAAAAAAAGCAGTGCCCACCTAGCAGTCCTGGGTCTATTTTTAAAAATCCTCCAGAAATCATGTTAGATTTACTCAGCAATTGCAACTGGGAGAGAATGCAAGTCCTGGTTACAATTCTTTGGTTGTCTCAACCAAAGAAGAAATTGGATGGCAGCTTTGGTCACAGGTTGTACAGCAAATGACTGCTAATGTTCAGAGCATTAGCTCTAAAACAAACCATGCAATGCAAACTCATGTAAAGAAAGAACATGCTTGTAAAAGGCATTTCCTCTTTGCGGAGGCTTCATAAATGGAAACAAAAAGTTACATTCATTATATAAATTAGAAACAGTAAATCATTCAAGGCGCTCTGGTCCTGAGCATTCACATTAGATAGAAAGAATGAATTCTGACCCTGCAGAAAGCTACAGAGGGACCTTAACCCAAAGACCAGGTCTGAAGGCAAAAAGGAGATCTAGTCTCTCTCCTCCCGATGGCACAAAGAGATAGGCATGGGCTAGGGTGGGTAGAAGGACCAGCTGCCTGAACGGTTTTGTGGGAACTGCTTATGTACAACAGGATTGTCTGATATTAACAGGCCCCTTTCAGCTCTTTGATACCATATTAAACCAGGCTGTTCACTGAAGGAAATGTTACCTTTGTGTATTACCAGAGAACACCTACCACAGGAAAGTTCTGCCACAGAAAGGTCTACCTCTCATTGTTTCATGGTGTCTCTAATGAAAGGAGCTGGTCTCTTCACCCAAGCTGCTGGTAATGAGGTTTGTGCAGGACAACAAACTGCTTTTCATTATTGGGGTTGTTAGCTGTCAAAATCACCACTTAGTCCGTGGTCTGAAACAGAAATCAAAGATTTTTTTTCCCAAATTTTCTGCAATTTTATTTCCATGTAGATTTTAAGCAATTTGGGAGGGGCAGTACCTCAGGAGAGAGGGTATCATGTGTGAAATCAAGCAGCAATTGTTAAATATGTTAATTATTCATATCAGCTGGTGCTGATATTTTTCTGCTCTGTGAATGTGTTGTAAATGACATTTCCTGTGTACAGAGAGATGCTGTGAAAAAACCTGAACTGCGATGGCTAAAGCCCTTCAGGCCAGCCTGAACATGTAGTTGGGTCATGCCCCTCTTTCATGGCAATGCCCTTGCCACACCGCCTGAACATCTCTTAAACACGGAGGGGCAATTCAGCCTGAGGGCTGTGTCTGCCCCAGCAGCAGTTCTCACTGTGAATCCTGTAAAGGGCTTTGTCAGGGTTTGTGTGCTGCAAAGACTCAGCTCCTGTCAGGATGGGAACAGCCCAGCTTCCCTTTTCTCCCTACTTTTCTACTTTTGGGTGTGCAGACAAATAGCCCTTGTGATCCTGGGACAGAGCTTAGAAAGGGTCAATGGTGCAAGTCAAAATGAGATGTTCCTGAGGGTCTATATTAAATCTGGCATTTCCATGGACACTACCTCTTGTATACCATGTTTCTGCTTTCTCCTGAGAATCAAGGGGTTACATTAGACAAAAACATGTTAAAATGGTACCTATTTTTTCCCTCTCTAGAGCCACCATCTGGCAGCCATCAGTCGTGGAGATGTGACACATCTGGGACATGCTCTTGAGTAATCATCTGGGGTCACATTGCCAAGCTTTCCTCAGCTTTGACAAAATCCATCATCAGATACAAGACTGGCATCACTTTCCAAGTGAAAGGCAAAGTAAAACCTGAGTAAAAGCACCTGTGTTCGACATGACCATGACTATAAACCAAATGACACCTTTCTGAATTGTTCTTGCCTCACTAAAGGGGTGGTTAACTCATAAGCACGACAGACCATGAGAAAAAGAAAACTGTGGTCTTGTGCTATTTACATAACCGAAGTAAGACACTTTAGCAAAGCCCAGTTAGGCTCTGTGGGATTCTGAAGACAGGATTCATACAAGAACCACTGCATGGAAGTTGGCATCGCTAGTGATAAATTTGCTATGGGAGTAGTCTCAGGGGCCGACTTCACAAATGAGAAAAGGTAGGGAAACATTTGGCTGGAACGTGTTCAGGAAAAGACACAATGACAAAACAAGGTTTCTTCCCCCATCATTACCTCTGCTTCAGCTGAGTAGGCAGGGTGTTGTTTGTGCCGCCTGCTGTTGGCGTGCAGAATCTAATTTATCAGCCTCGCTGCAGATGGTGTCATCCCCTGGGACCTCAGTGGGCTCGTGATCTGTGCCAGCATCCTCACAGGAGTGGGGAGGGGAGAGGGATGGCTGGGAGAAGACATGCAAATGCTTCTGACCTGGGATGCCACACCCTGCTGCCATCCCTCTTTGGCTTTCCCCCACACAACTGAACGAGACAAAGCTGATGCTGCCATTCCCAAAGTCTGTGGGGGCAGCTGGACTTTAAAATTAAAGTGAAGTTTTAGACAGCTGTGCCTTCCTCAGAATAAGGAGGTGTTCTGGAGACCATGCATCAAGCCTGGGTGTTGCATCCACTTCTCATTTCCTAAAACCTTTGCCCTGCCTGGCAGCCCAGGCAGCAGCTCTAACAGTGCCTGGCTGTAGGATAGTGAAGACCCCTGTGCCAGGGAGCACTAGGCTGTAGGAGCTGGGGTGGCAGTGGCAGTGCTGCCTGTTGATGGTCTGGGCACTGCTTTGCAAGGCAGATCTTTCCCCTTCATGCTCATGCTGTATGCAGGAAAGGCTTAACTTCTATATGCCCTTACAAGCAGGACTGGGAGTCAATGGACATATTGGAAATATAGACAGAAACAAACAACAAAAGTGGACAGTAGAGACTGTTGGGTAGATTTCTACAGGTCTAATGCAACTGGCAGATTTCTGAGTGTTGCAGAAGGCTAGGGGCACTGTGGGGGTTCAGCTACTACCAAACTCTGCCATCCCACCAGGGGATCACTCTTTCTTCAGATACACACCGTTCATACTGTTCATAGAATTGACACATGCATGAGCAAAGAAGTAGCCCCAAGTTTGCTTTCCTTACAAGCTCCCATGGGGACAAAGCACTGTAAAAAGAAAAGGAAGAAAGTTTCTACTAAGTTATTATAATTATTTTAAAAAAAAAAAGAGTGCCTCCTCCTTGTAAAGAAATATTTCCCCTGCCCCTTCCTTGCCTCTGAAAAGAATTAAATAGCTATTAGAAAGTACCTTCCTTTTAAAAAGGACAATGAATATTTTGATTAAAAGGAGCTTTTAAGTATTTATATGATTACCTCTTTTGTCTCCCCGGCAGCATCTGTCTTGCTGACTGCTCAGCATCTGGCATGTGCTGCCTCATGTCAAGAAGGCCCTGATTTCTCATTCAGACAGGGGGTGGATGAGGGAACAGATATATGTATACATGGAAAGGCTTTTGCCAAAATAATAAGGCCATTTCCCTGGCTGCCACTGCTGCTGGTTGGTTGGCTGCAGTACTGCTGGAAAACAACACCCCTTTCTTCCTGCTGCAGCACACTGTGTGTACCAGATGGCCAGCTCGTCAGGGTCAGCTCTTCATCAGTGTGCCTCAGCATAGCCAGGTGGGGCATCTTGGGTGGGTATTCCCAAAATTTCCTCTGCTTGTGGACAAGATGTCTTTTTCCTCTTACTTTAAGCTTTCTTTTTTTTCCATGGATCACAAGGAGTCATGGTGGGACATCCAAAGCACTCAGCCTTGGCCTAGCAGTAGGTGTTTTCCCTCCTGGGGCAGCAGAAACAGGCTGAAGCAGGTTTGGGAAAAACCCAGCACACCATTTATTGTGCTCACATCCATCACACACACAGCAGGAGATCTTTGGGCTTTGCAGGATCAGCCTTAATTTGTGTATATTAGTTTCTTTAAAACTATCCTGGGTAACACAGTCGATGACTCACACAAACATTAGTCATACTTTGCACTGTGTATAATTCCTTGCCTTGCAGAATTTCAGTGTTTCAAAGATGATTTAAAATATCTGTGAAAGACGGAGCGGATAGTGGAATAGGTCCATTTCAAGTGAAGCTACTTAATGAAGGCTAAGAGATCAGCAACTTGCCCAAGTAAGATGGAAGTCAACTGTCAAGGCATGAGTCCCGAATGAGATTCAACTGCTGGGCAATATGCACACTCCGTCTGCATTGAGTCTCTTCCTAATTTCATTTTAAGGTATAATATGTACCAGTAACTCCACTTAGATATCAGCAAAATAGCAAGAGACACCTTTTTGACTCCTACTCCATCATCCTATGCTTGTGAAGTTTTGCTTCCAAACACAATTGCAATTCTACATGCTTACCCTCTGCCAAGTCCTCAAATGAAGAAAGCTGATTGTTTGGGGGATGCTTGTGCCTTCTTAAATAATTCTTCAGTATCTGAAGCACACTGTTTCATTATTCTCACTAATAAAGCCTTACTGCTACTGGCTTCCTCAAGATTTGGACAGAACCCTAAGTCACGGGCTGAAATGCAATAGAAGATTTTCCTTTTTTGGCAGAGAGAAAGGCTTTGACCTGCAGTTGATTATAGGAGCCTTCTGGTCTGAAGGAATGGATAACTAAAGAGGCAACAAGCCAAAGCAGGACTATTCTGACTAATACCACTACTGTGTGACTCTTCCATGTGATGGGGACCCATGTAACCTTGGTTGCATCTGTTACAGTGTGGGGAAACACAACAGGCTAAGAAACGTTTTTGAACTCTCTTCTATTTTCACACAACAGCCCAATTAACAAGCAACAGCTAGAGATGGTCTCTGAGCTTTGCACGTGTCCCCTGTGTGTGAAAGAAAATAGAAGGAAAATCCTGGAGGGTCTGGCTCATGAGGAAACAGATGACAAAGCTAATGTTATTGGTGCCATTCAGTGACCATGCTGTAATGGATACCAGAGCTGGAGATAATTTTGTTTAACTATGTTTGCAAGAAATTTTAGGGTTAATTCTGCTTTTTTGTAGAGAAAAACTACTGAAAGCAAAAGGAAGAAAATCTTGTCTCAGACTTGAAAATCAGGTTAAAATGAAGGTGAGTTGTCCTTTTTTAGTATATCCTGGGTACATTTTATTTGTGTTTGACTTTTTTTTTCTTGTGTAGCACACCCAGATCATGTTTTTTCATGCTTGTTCTCCAGATGACTAGAAGCATAAACTTCTGGTTTATATTAAAAAAGGAAGGTGGTATTCTCATTTGTTTTCAATGCCCGAGGCTTCAAGAAACAGAACATATTGTGAGAGACCAGCAATAAGATAGAAACAATTGGCAATATTGCATCAGTGATTTAGACGTCTCCTCTCATTTTACCTGCTGTATTAGAGAACAGTGATGCACCCATCAGAACAAATGGCACAGCCAGAAAACAATGTGATTTTATTTTACTGAGGTGAGGAGCAGTTTTTTTCTTCAAATAGTGTGCAACCATTAGCCTGCCCCATTATAGGGCAACACAGGGAGAGGTTAATCCAATTTTACTCACTTAGAAATGAAGCATCTAACATAAGTTAGTTGCCTAATTCTTTCTGCAGTGAATGGAGGCAGTGCCAGACAATGATTCATTCCACCTACCCATGTACCTGGCTTAAAAGGGGGTGAATCAGCCAGAGCTGCCTCCCTCCATTGCCACCAGCTACAGAGGCAGTGCAGACACTAGTTTGGATGAGAGACCTCATTTCTGGCCAAGTACATTTGGGTAAGGTGGAGTCTTTTGTGTACTGGCTGATGGGCCAGACTCCCCTCTGACCACAGTAACCTCCCTGGGGCCATTGAATCTCGACGTCTCCTCTGACTAAAGGAATAGAGGGAGCTGAGCCAGCCCATTTGGCCACCTAATATCTATGCTGAGATTTCTCCCTGTGACACAGTAGACCAACTCTCTACATGTCTGGGAAACAGAACTGGATCCTGGAATGGAAAGCAAAATATGTGTAAGAGCTTTTCCCAGAGGAAACAAGCTACACAGGAGCAGAAGCCACATCAGACTTCAGGCAGAGAAGCACAGTTTTGCTGCTTAGTACAGTCAAGGAGTCCCCAGATCATCAAAGCCTGGAGGTGTTTGATGGTGAAGGATACCGTCATACTTATCCTCTTGGTTTCAAGCGCAATAGGATCAGTATTTGTGGTCTGTGATTGAACAGTATCTACTTACAATAAAAGTATTTCAGCCTACCTGCGTTGATAATTGCCTTACCCACAGAAGCATGAAGCTGTGTATCTCTGCTTAAAAAAATCTTACCTAATGAGATTGTGAGTGTTTTACTGTCCATATACACATCGAGACTTCTTCTTTACTCTAAAAATCAAGGTCTCAGTGGTATCATGTAATTAGATCTCTATCAGCTTATTATGCATACTGCAAAACTAATGCTTTGTTCAGCAGCTTCAGAAGTCCTATTCACCCCGTGTCCTGAAAAACTAAAGAGAAACACCTAATTTGCCTCCTGGTTATCCTTAATTATTACCTAGATTGTATTTCTACCAAATCTGTACCTTGAGGATGAGATTTACCACAGTTTACCCACATTTTACCACTCTTTGAGAATTGGCAATAGAGTATTTATTAAGATAGATACTCTTTTGAAGCAAGGACACGTAACAATTGGTACCAAACTCTCTGTGCTCCACTGTGTAGGAATCTGTGTCCAAATTGTACATTCTGGCTGTTGGTGAACCTCACTATCTTCTCCATTCCTGTGAAAGTAGGGTAGCATGGAATTACAGAGTGGTTCGATTTAACAGTAGTTTGCTCCATTTTGCTAATGCAGCTGCACCTCTGGAGACTTCTTAGACAAATATAAGGTAGATTTTTTTTTTTCCTTTTTCATCACTCTTTGGATTGGAAGCAAGTTACTGAGTGAAGAGAACAGCAGCTGGTAGGAAACAAAAAATAAAATAGAACTTCAAAAGATACAGGGGAAATAATGGAGAAGTCAAAAAAGCTGGTTGAAGAGGTCAACAGATGTGAAACCAGGGACGGTAATTAGATTTCTGGAAGGGAGATGCTGCAGAAGACACCCATATGAGTAAATGCATGAAAGCCCTGCAAGCTAAGGAATGTCCAGAGAAGAGCTGCATTGATGTATGAACTTTATATGCAGATTTATAAGAAGCTCAGTTCACAAAAAAAAAGGTGTAAGTAGAAATGAAGGGTAATACCATCATGTTCTCTGGTCTATGAGAATGCTCTAGGATGAAGAAAACAGGAGGAACCTCTTCTGTTGACATCAAACCTCAGCAGTGTTATTTATAATTAGGTCTCAGAAGGAAAGTTATTACCAGCAATTAATAAGAAACTATAAAGATACCCAGAACAGGCCAAACCAAACCATGTTTTGGAAAGGGGCTATTAGTTTATAAGGAGACAGTTATGGTGCCTATCCAGTTCGATCCTTACTGAGTGGAATACAAATAAGTAACTGACTTGCTTTTGGGACAACATCTCTTCCAGAAAGGCATTAGCTAACCGACTGGATCTTTTGGAGTGTGGCTTCAGATTCCCTTTGGTGACCATTGCCCTGTTGCTGACATTCGGCTAATGAAGAAGAGCTTTTTTATATGTTTTCATGGGCTATTTTAATTCACATTCATAATAATTTCCAGTGTGAGTCATGTACTGGCACAGGAAGCTAGAATCCCAGAGCAGCAAGCTTTGCCTGTCTTGGGTCGGGGGCGACCCTCGTGAAGGAACTGGAGCTCAGAGAGTGAGGAACAGGCAGCCTTTCACTCGCTTAATGCTAACACGGGGATGGGGCAGAGGAGTGGGTGACACTATTTGGAATTAATTTCTATTTAAAAGAATAAATCGGCATTATGGAAGATGACTTTTTGAAGGATAGGAGGCATGAAGTATACTTACAGCTCAGAAAACTCCCATGCGCCAAAGGGAAAGAACAGCAGAGAAAAGAGCAAAGCTCCCCTCCCAGGCACCCACCCACAGCTGCTGGCTGCAGCCCTGGCACCATGACCACATCCTTGGAGCGAGCACAAGGCAGTCTAAGTGGTAATCAAGGGAAACACAAACAGTGGACTCTAACAAGCTAATTCACTTTGTGGCTTGATTATCCACAACTTGGAAACAAGTGCAACTTAGAATTTGTTAAAGTAATACAGTCCCATTTCAAGATGATCTGACCAGTATGAGTAGTGCACGTTCCTTTTAGTCATTTGCCAAAATTTTAACTTAATCTGTAACAATTTAAAGCTTTCTAAAAAGAGGTTTTTTTCAATTCTGTTTTCTAATCCAATGATAATTGAAATGTAAATACTTCCAAAGGCTACAAGTTATAAAGCTCCTGATTCTGTTGTTACTAGAGCCTGGTACACAATAGCGGTTTTGCCAACTCATTTGCTCCCTCAACCAAGGGTGTTATTCTCCTATCTCTGCTCACTATACTGCCAAAAGCTAATGCAGATGCAACTCCTCCAGTAAAAACATTTTTGACAACATGTTAAGACTAAATTCTGGGAACTGATTTAAGCTCTGTCTGACTGCTTTTACCTGTGTGTGTATGTCTGTGTGTGGGTGCACACAGGAGTGGGGGCCTGAATTAGGTTTTCTGCTGACTTTATCTGTTCATCAGGGTGTGCTGTTCCATAACAGAGAGCTGGTCCAGGCCTGTGTCCAGATGCTCTTCAGCTTCATGGAGTTTAGAGACTAAATACAGACCTACCTTTTGTGACTGTCTCTAATGTGTGTTAACACCTGCTATTGCTAAAGCAGAACCCAATTCTGCAGTCCCTCCACAGGAAGCTGAACTGTGTCCGAGAAGGCAAGTGGACCTAGCACGGTTATTTTATGACAGCATGAGTAAATGAGGCAGAAATGGCTTGTAGTGACAGCTCAGCCACCTGCCTCCTTTACCCATTAACTTCTAATGTTAAACGCTGAGGTCACGATGCCGAGTCTGGAGTGAAAATGGGGAATGCACAGGCACACAAATGTGAACTATAGCTTTAGACTATGAAAATGTCTTCCACACTTTTAAAACCTTGGTTTATCTCTTCAGGAAATGCTGAATATGGTAGTGGGAAAGTGGTATTAAAAAAGAATGATGGGGAACATTCTGTATTGCCCTGGTAACCACAGAAGCTTTGAAAAAGGCATTGTGAGAATAAGTGACCTTCTGTCACTCCTTATCCAGGAGTTAAATTTGGAAAATAACAGGGCATCCTGCAAGGTTAGGGTAGGAGGCAGATAGACTTTCTGCATTCTGCCCTGGTTTCATCCTTGCTTCACTCTTTCTGCTTTGTGTTTACGTGAAGAGGATATTGATTTGAGAAGTGACAAAGACAAGATAAGTCAAAGCTCTTCTTTGTTTCTGTAGGGAGGAGGTTACCCTTACTTCAAATCTAGAGCTCCTGGCGCGCTCTCCTCCTCCTCATGCTGCCTGAGAGTCACTGAGTTAGCTGCATGTTGCATTTACACTAATGACTGTTTTTCTCCCCCTGCCCCCACCCCCCTCCAAGCTTACTAAGCTTTTTTCTTTCAACATGACCAATAAAGCATGAATGCAAATAGGCCTGAAGGTTTTTTTTTTCCTTTTCATTTTTATTTTGCCACTTTTAGAAACTGCTGAAGAAAATAGTGTCATTCTGTTCCAGAAGAGCTTTTATAACAAGCTGGCACTGTACATTTAAATATGTATTGCTTCCTCTATCATTTGCATTTTAATGTTCCAAACCAATAATCATGAAGCCTTGTGTGAAAATGTAAAATAAGGATGGGGAGAAACTTGGATCTGATTCTAAACCTTGCTGAATTACACCTAGAGGTGGCAAGTCAGTGAGAGACCTCTCTAAGAAATTTATTTTGATAAATGTAGATCTTTCAAGAGAGGCTGTGCTAAATCGCCCTGTGTGTTTGTACTCTTCCCTTTAGATACTTGGTCGACACAGCCTAGCAGGCTTTTTCCTATGCAGCTGGTGCCCTGGAAATGTGTCTTTGCTTTGGAAAAGTCTCCCTCCAGGCATGCTGAAAGTACAGACTCCTCAGTCATTCATTATTTGGCCAATTAGTATCGATAGCATTAGTCTGGTGACATTTCATGTGTACGTAGCCATCTACCTGAAGTTGGTCTGAAAACAGCATGTGATTAACGTTGCAAAAACAAGTGCCATCTGAAGTTATAGTCATAATACCTTTGTGTTCTGCTTCATTATTGCCATTATTTAGCTCTACAGCATGGAAAAGAAGAGTAGGATATCCAAATCAGAATTTACCCTGTGGACTTAAGAATTTTGTGTTATGTGGAAAGTCACCCACTTGCAAGAAATTTGTCTATTGGAGGTATTCTGTAATGTAAGAAAAGGCTTTTTTCTGTGCTTCCGTGGAATAGTTTCTGTAGGTGAAGGCTTAGCTTGAAAGAAATAACTACTGGTGGCCCAGTTCTAGCAAAATATTTTCTGTCTGCCTTTTGTCCTACCTTTTTTTTTAACTTTCAGGAGAAAAAGGAATCCAACCATAAAAGCAAAATACTTTTCTTGTATCACAGCTGTCATGAATTTAAATTCTCTCTTGGATCCTTACCACACAGTGTATCTTCACTGCAACATTTTGTTCCTTTTATAAGTAGCAATTGCTGAAGAAAGATACTGACTATTTGAGGTGTAAATCTGACAGGAGAGTTTTCTTAGTCTGAGAACGGAATCAGAAACATGCGGAAGGGTGATCCATTCAGATAGCATAATAACTGGTATGGAAGTTTAATTAGAGCTGGGATGAAGCTCAAGATATTTCTGAGCTTAGAAAATGGCCACATATATACATGGGTTTTTACATGTGTCAGCTTTCTTGTGGCCCCAGTTATGAAAACGATCTGGAAACACTGTAAGAAGATTATTTTCTGAAAACTGCCTACCTAACTGAAGCCAGGAAGCCTTGGAAAACGTAGAAAAGCACACGCTTACATCAGCTTTCCATCCCTAAGCTGGCTAGATAGATTATTAAAAACTGACATTGAGCAATTTGGGATTCATCCATTCCTCTCGCACTCTCAATTAAACTGTTTTACTGGTTCTTTGTCTGCTTTAGCCTGTTTTCCTTCCAGGCTTTTCTTCATGTCACAGATCAACACCTCCACCAAGACCAAGTTTAATATGAAGCTAAACAGACCTAGCCTCAGTAGCACACAGTTGTAAGTTATCTATCGTTTCTTCAACATTTTCCCTCTCTCTCCCTTTCATCTCAGTAATGATGCAATCAGTTTCAGGACAAGGTGAAAGTAAGGAGAGCAAGTAAGGGGAAACATGAACAGAGCTGGAATGAGAAAGGAGTGGATACCTGAAATTTCCCGTTTTATACCTACAGATTTACCTTTGCTATCCTTTGTATTGCGTTTCATTTCCAGTAAGGTTTCTCAGACACTTTGAAAAGCCTCTATATTATAATTAATTAAAGTAAGTCTCTGTATTTGCTGCTAACAAGATGTTATCTTCATCATTCTTGGAAGCTTGTCTTCAGGTGTGGGTTGATGTGGCTTTGCCACTGGCACAGAAACATTTCCTGCATGAACACAAATTGCCAAAGCTCCCAGTTTCCTGCCTCAGTGTGACACACTGCTCAACGCCTTGTGTGTAGGTAATAGGATTAAATGCACAGATCCATCAGATGGGCTGACTGTTGGCTGATAGTGATCTTGGCAGAAAGGAAGGTTTAGCTGGAGCAGGCAGTTGGGCTCAGTGCTGTAACCTCAGATGCCCTGCTGGAATTCACTGCTGGGATGCAGAGACCTGGCAAGGGTCGGGTGCCAAACACAAGCCCCACTTGGCAGCCTTCTGCCTCACCCACCCTCACAGCTCTATCTGGGGTTATATCTCATGCCTTCTGCAGCACAGTGTTGTGGCCTGGCTCCTGCCCTGTGCCCATGGCATGGCCTCTCACACTAGTAAAGAAATGCAGTGAGAGGTCTGAGCTTGTGGGGTGAGGCGGGCACCTGCAAATGGGATTTGCGAAAGCTGGCACACCAATCAGGCACTTCCTAAAATAGATGGTAGGAAACAAAACGCAAAGGACAGGGGGTGGATCTGGCATGTAACTTATTTGTGAGCTCATCCCTTGCACTAGATCAGACCTTTCTTGTAGAAAGTGGTGGTGCTTGTCTCCCTGTGAACCACCTCTCTCCAGGAACAATTATGTGCTTCCAAAACCCCAAGCACCATGGGTCTCACTTTTCCCAGGCAACCTTCATCTGACCTCACCGCTCACAAGGGTAAGCTGATATTTTCAGAATCTCTACTTGAAGCTGTTACTAGTCTACACTGGGTTTCATACACCCATGGGACTAGACCCTTTGATGTCCCTGGTGGATCCCTTCATCAGGTGCATCGGGGAAAGTGGCAATGCTACCATGGGGTCTTCAGTGCCATGTAACTCGGGGAGCCGTGCAGAGCCACAGCCATGCACTGCTCTGTAAGCGAGGATGCACTTGTCCAAAGCCCCAATCTCACATGTCCAAAGAGAGTGACTATATAAAAGGGATTTCTCATCGTTCCACAAGGACTTTGGTCTCCTAAAGGTGTATTTACTACCCTTGTCTGTGCCAAAACAACTGGGAGGGGATATTAGCTTGCAAACCACCCAGGACTGAGACATCAGCCAGGTTTTGAGACTCTGAATTTGGGATGCAGATGCTGGAAACATCAGTGAGACACTTGAATTCCAGCTTGAGAACCTAGGCTCAAACATTTCAAGAGCAAACCTGAATGCTGCACTATCACATAATCCTTTTGTTGGAGACAGAGTCTTTGCCTTGTTTTCTGACTCCTTTAAGGGTTTGGAAGAACATTGCTTGGCTTTCCACGGTTTCTGTGAAATGCTTTGAGATCTTCAGTATTTCTGGAGTATTTCTGTCCCATATGTTGATCTGCATTGAACTTACACCTCTCTACAGAAAAAGGAAAGTATAGCATATTCTTAAGCAGAAAAGCTAAGTGCTTCTGAAAAGGCTTATTAGAAAAGCTACCTTTGTAAATACTGTGCCCAACTCAAAGCTATCAAGAACCAATGGAGAGTTTGCTGCTGCATTCCTTGGGTTTTTGATCTGGCTTTTTGAGAGAGCTGGCAGGAAATTGCACACCTAAAGATATGCCTGCAAGAGCAAACCCAGCAGTTAGACACACATGGGCACACATCCTTATCTGTCATGAGCGGGCAGTTATTCTGTGTAACCAGAAATATGAAAGTATTTATTCACATGCCTGTGAATGGTTCTGTCTGCATGGTATTCAACCATAGTCAGTATAAGACTGAAATGAACCAATGTGTTTGAAGAATAAAGGGAGACCCTAAAAAGAGAGGGCCTAGGACAAACCACAAGTGTCTGGGGCTCAGCTGTGAACCAAAACCAGTATAAGCAGTTATAGAGAAATAGGAAGTCATGCCCCAGTTGCAATATAAATGGAGGAAAGGAGATGAACAAAAGGGTAGTGAATGTGCAAAGTATTTTTAGTCTTTAAGGATGTCGCCTTATAGTGGAGGGTCAAAGTATGAGAACATCAACTCCGGACAGGGCAGAAGTCTTCTCTGCAGTTTCTAATTGCTTGTACCGTTAGCTACTGTAAGAAAAATCAGATTTGTGCAATACTACTCCACAGGCTCCTTATGACTGTTGTGTTTGCTCCTGGTTTTCTTGGTATAGGTACCTGCTCTTCAAGGGACAGGAAACGAAAAACCTGGTGTTATTTATATGCTCCTCAGGCTGCTGGCTATAAACTACTTTGGCTGTTTCCTTCCATGCCATTTCCACTTCCATTTGAAGATGGTTCAAGCAGCATTACTCAGTTTTGCCACTGTGGCTACACCTAAGCAAGACCCCTGGGATGGTTTCTGATTCCCCAGGTCATGGTCGTTGTCCCGATGATCTTAGAGAGGGAGAAAATATGTGAACAGATGTGTTGTATGCTTTTGCTGTCTGATGGATAGGGTTTAAGGGACAATATATCAGGGAATTATTAAGTTAGTAAGTTACGGATTTGATTCTGACACCCTTCCATGATAAAGCAGCACAAAAAAGTATCAAGGAGGATTTCTGTGGAATAAGATGCTTCTCAGTATGAGCCAAGACTGCAGATCTTCCTATGCAAATTATATTTATCTTCTTTGAGGGTACACCTACAGGATCAAAATCTGGTCCTTGGGGAAATCCATCTGGTGAAAGAGCATGTGCCACTCCATAGTAATGCAATTGTAAAGTTATAATGGAGGTCTAAACAGACCCAGATAGAGTAATTTAGAAAACTTCTATTCCAATTTTAGCCATTTTATCGTCAGCTTTCCTTTAAATTCTGTTGATATTTTCCAGATAAAAGTCAGTTTGAATTGGAAACAAAGCAGAATCTTTTATTAAAAAATGAAATAATGCCATATCTCCTATTCCAGTATTTTGAAGTCTCTGTACCCCACAGTATTTTATCATGTGTCCATAGACATAGCACAAAAGACCTTCAGTAAAAAGTTGGAGATTCAAGGAATCAATCTTTTCAGTGAATAGTATTTCATTCTTGACTAAATTTATTTTAAACCATTATTTTAAAATGCAGTGATTAATAAGCCAGAAGATTTCAATCAAGTACTTAACCATGACGTTGGGAACATTAGTTCATTTGTCCATTGCAATTCCTATGCAATGTGTCTAATAATTTGTAGGATACGGAATTTAGGTAGCCTTTTTTTGTGGTTAATGCAGAATTCTATTCTGTAATTATTATAATATACAGTAATGAAACAATAATTTTGTCCTTGCAATGTAATGCAGCCTATCAGCTTTAATTAAAGCTATCAACCTCATTAGAGAATATAATTATATTTGTTTTAGGGAGGCAATACTATCTAGTGAATAAAAGATTATTATATAACTTCGGAGATCTGGCATGCCAGATGTGCCACTGGGCTGCTGTTTGACCTTGGGCTATTCGTTGAAAGTGTATGGGGCTCTTTTTGCCCACTGGCCAAATGAGAACCATGGTGCTTAGTGTCTTTTGTAAAATGCTCTGCATTACATGGATTACAAATGTCCTGTTTGAGCATTGTATGTTTGCAAATGAACTAACAGAGACACAGAGAAGTCCTGTGCAAAATTACAAAATAAGACATTGTCAGTTCCAGGAATAGGGGTCCCCAGATCCTCAGTAACTTCAGTAAAAATTCATTTTCCATGAATTAAAAGAACATTCATTCTGTGCCATTTTTCTTACTTCATGCTGCTTGTGACCAGGCTGTATGCCCTGTGCAGACCTCCTGATGCTCAGATGCCCATGTGGAGACACAGTCTATGTCCATATGCCCACTCACCAGCAGAAGAGGGTGCTTCTGCCCCACCATTTTATGCATGTTTGTAGAAGAGGTTTGATTGAGCTTTTTCTCCTCTAGTAATTTAGTTGACTTTGTAAGCCTTGCTCGGTCTGCAGCAGAGGGCTTTACTTGAGTGGCTGGATGCTTGTGTCAGGCAACATGAGAGACTCTGAAAACTGGAGAAGTTTGACCTGAAGATGCTGTTAAAATTTCAGAACTGGAATTGGAGCCAAGTCTCTGATATGAGCAGCTTCTAAGTGCTTGCTTCCCAACTGAAAAGGGGCATGTTTTTAAAAAGGAAAGGCAAACAGGGCAGGAGAGGGTCACATCAGGCTCCCAGCAGAAGCCTGAGGAGCAGGGCTCCTCCACAGAGGAAAGCATCAAGCCATTAGCAGGTGAAAAAACCTGAAGGACAGGTGGATACAACAGCAGGGTTTGATAGTGCTTGAGCTACTGGAACTCACTTTTCCCTCACATGTCACATATTTTGTATTTTTACCAGGAGCAGGGAGCCAGTTTTAACAGAACTGATTTTTCTAGTTGCCACTTTATTTCACCTCCTTCCCTGCAGACTGCAGAGGGTACAGCTGGATAGCCTCAGTTTTGCTATGCTTTTTCCGAGATGGAAGGCATTTCACAACCACTTTGTGGAGCACAAAATTCTTAGCTCCACTGAGCACGGTTCCTGGTGAGGCAGGCTAGAGAGGCAAGCAGGACAGGGCTTCTGAAGTTCAAACTACTGACTGGGATGCAGTACGTATGAGGACACACATACTGCCATTTCTGGCAGCTTTAAAGTGAAAGGAAGAACCAGCTGGGCTATGAGGATCATTGACATCCTTGGTGTTTGCAAGGAGAATGCTATCTGGTTAATGGTTGTAGCAAACTGGTCATTCGTTCCTACTAACTGGTTGTAATGGCAGGAGAGCAGCACAGAAATGTAGATTTGCCAAAAATGCACAGCCATGAACTTCAGGGTATGAAATAATGCCTGCCACATGTGAAATGGTTCATGGAAAAATTAACATAAAATGTACATTAGTACATTTAAGAAGGCGTGCGTCTGGCTGTCTCCTGTTATTTACAGTAGCTTAAATCTCAAATATCCATAAAAGTTAAACTCATACCACTGATGTGAAACTGCAGTGAATTCAAGGTTTGTGCCTTCAGTCTCAGGGAGGTTAGCAGTGGAAAAGTGTGGATGGTTGCTAGTTGCAACATGAAGTTGCAATCTTTTCAGATTTACCCTCTAGTGATTTGAAGTGACTCATTCATCACGTTGGCTCAGTCCCTGGTTTCTTCTGAAAGAAGAACATGCCAAAACAGAGGGTCATGTGAATGTCTGCCTACTTTTAAACACTGACTGCCACATTTTTTCCAGTAAGTTGGAACCCAGGCAAGCTTAATCCAGTTCTGACTTTGATACCCAAGATGGCTGTATGTGCTCTCAACTGAACCTGTGTAATGCAGCTAGTGACATCACCATTATTATTATTAGATGTTGTTATATGTTATTCATAATGTGGTTGAAGCAGTTGTGACCAGTCAGGGCTGGCCAAAGATGCTGTACTGAGATAAATTCCACTAGGGAATCACAGTGCCCAACCCTCCAGTTTTTCCCCTTGCTGGACTTCATAGAAATAGGTTTGTACCACAAGATGTACAAGCAGCAGCCTAATGTGAAGATACACTTTGCATGGAGCAACATGTCTAAACCTGAGCCTTGTTTTTGGGAGTTGATTTCCATGCTGATAGCGTAGCTCTGCTTTGGTGTCCATGTCAGTCTGTGTGCCCTGAAATGGACCACGAACCTGCTCCTGGACACAGTACCTGTGTCCTGGGTAGATACCTTGTGTGGCACAGGCTGCAAGTGCCTAGAGCGCAGGAAGCAGCTTCCTTCTGTTTGTTCTATATCTACAGGCTGAGTTGGTAACGTGGGCATATATCTGTGACAATTATCTGTGGCATTTGCTGACATGCTAATGGAGAATCCAAGGAAGATAACTCAGGGAAAACCACAAGAATTTGTGGATCACCTAATATCTCCCTGCATCTGCCATGCTGATACAGCAGTGTATCTTCATATGCCTTCTGCAGCAAGTCATGAGTTCATTGCCACCTCATCCATCATTGGTCTCTGCCAGCCTATGCAGGGCTGAGCTTCACAGTGAAGGTTTTTGAAGCTCCCACTCAGAAGTATTCATTTGCTGACATGTATATATTTGGTTTGTGTTTATGAACAGTTTTGTCTTAACATTAGAAAACAGATAAATGAGTTTGCAGCACTCATCCACCTCTCTGTTTCCACCTGTTTGTCCATATGTACCTCTGCCTATTATTTACTCTCCCCAGAAACTTTTAACCCACTTAGATTTTTAAGTTACCTTTGATGAAGCTTTAGAGATAGCCTTGAGACATTAAATTCCAAACTGTACTGTGAAAATCAGTGGAAGAGTGCAAAAGCAAGGTAAAGAAAGGCCCACTGGCATCACATAGCTGTAACTGGGGCTCCCATCCCTCCAGAGGAGCAGCCATCACCTGGCCCAGCAGCACATGTATTGGCCCTGCAGCGATGGTATCAACAGCACCATTGCAACTATGGTGTGCTGGCCCTCACCCAGGCAAGAGCCCTGTCTGGGAGGAGGGAAACACTGGGAAAGGTGCAGAAACTGGGGACTAAAGGAAAGGGGTGGGATTTAAGGAAAAGTAGGGCAAAAATCTCTAAGAACTAGAGAAGAGGCCTTCTCTTGTTCCTCTGTGCAGAAGGCAATCTGATAGTTGTTAATTTTACCACATATTTCACTTTAAAGTAATAGAATTAATTGAATTAGCCCATTAGATAGCGAGTTGTATTTATCTAATGGCTTCTATATAACACTGAAATCCAGATGGCTTTTCCCGGGAATGCTTTCGTTGCCAGGACAATTATTGCAGTTGCATGTGTATGTACAAGATGCCCAGGTACATTATATATAATTAAAGCTGAACTCAATTATTTATCTTCCAAAATGTAAACTTTTCTTGTCCCTAAGTTACATGGTTGATCCACAGATGCCTCATATATACATGCACTTCCAGCAAATGCAGATACATTCACAGACAGTCCAGTCTGAGCAATGTCATGAGCAGGTCACCAGCAAACTATACAACAGACATATTCATTTAATGGATCATGGTTCTGGCCGTAGTGTGTAGGTGCTGAGAAAGCCTTCCAGTATCTGTCCTGCCCCAAAGTACTAGAAACATTAATGATCATGCTCATAGCACATCTGCATTTTCATATCTTTTTTCCAGGAGAAAACTGAGGCACAAGAAAAAGGAGACTTGAGAAGACAACACTTACCAGAATTTGGCATGAGAATTCACTTGTGAAGAGCCTACTGTTTATCCTTAACTCTGAGATCACTATTCCATGATTCAGGTACTGTTTCATCACAGATACGAGGGGGGTGAGAAATAAACAGTCCAATGCAAAGATTTCAGCTGTGACTGCAGCCTGAACTGGCCACAGTTTCTCATGCCAGAGGTCATGAGTTTGACAGGTTCCTGCTGTACAAATCCCACAGCAGTACAGAAGCAAAACCCAGATGATTTCCATCAACTTCTTATAATTGTAAACAAAAGACAATGAGAAACATCAGGGAGTCACATTTCACTGGAGCATAGAGACAGTGGGGGGCATAATTAGCATTAGAATCACATCTGCATCAAATTGAAAATTAGTAAAAATAAAGAAAACTCTTCACTTTGCCACTTCTCAGATGAAAAGCAGCAATTCTTCTATGTATAGCATTTTTTATTAAAATTGCTTTCTTACTACTTGGAAGATTTAAATAAAAGATCCATAAAAATAGAAAATTCATTCTTGCAGCCTTTTGAGGGTATGCTCCCCACATGTGCTATTCATGCTTTTAACAAAGAAGGGTGTATGGATACCTAATTGTTTCTAGATTATCATCTTTCAGCAGCAGCCAGATCAGCCTTTTTGCTCCTTTCTATTAGATTGTCTTCTCTTTAAGAAAGCTGACGCAGGCACAAGTCACACCTCAGACATACATGATGGAAAGAAGGAATTTGCAGATTCCCTGTTTGTCTTCTGCCCTTTGCAACCCAGACAGATTGAGCAGGGCTTGGATGTCTGCACCAAATTGGTTTTGAGGGGAGATGTGCTCTCCTGCACAGAACACCATGCTGGGATTGAGGGGATTGGGAGCTCTTCTGCCTCTGCTACTGGTTCATGGGTAACCTTGGGGAAAAACTCACTTCAGTTCTCAGACCTTGTTTTTCCTCAACTGTAAAGTGAGGTCAATGATGCCAAAGTCATATAAGAATATTATGGATGAAAAGGTGTCATAAGAGCCACCTATGCATTATCACTCCCTGGGATGATGTGCGACAGAAGGGAGTGAAGTCTATGTAGATGCTGCATCAAAAGGTGCCTTGGGACCTAGGTGAGGTGCAGAGTGTCTGCTTAGGAGCATCCATCTTAGATACAGGAATATCTAAATTGTTGACCCCTACCCCTACTGGGGACTCCCAGACTGAGAAAATGAGAAGCCCCAGTAGGATATTGCAAACGCTCTGTGCTCTGGAAGGGCTCTGCCTAGAGCCACCCAGCAAGGACATAAGGCTCAGAGATGTCCTTGGGCACCTTTGTCATGTCCACCGTGGACACCAGACTCAGGGCAGTGTGTTTCTTTCCTCACTCCATCGAGGATGGGGAGCACAAAACACTCCCCTAAGCCCAGGGACTGAGCTAAGTGAGGCTCAGATGTGAATTGTAATATAAAGCTTTTACCTAAACACTCTTTTGTAGCATAGATCAAACAGTGGAAGCTGAGCTGACAGGTTAATCCCATTGTCAGGAAATTTCAGTATTTCCAGAGCAGGTTTTGTATGGATTTGGAGTGAAACCCCCGAGGCTGCCATCCATCCTGAACTGGGGCAGAGTCCCTGTGGGCAGAAAAGCTGCTGGAAAACGGGGCAGAATTCAGCCAGACCTGTGCTCTTCCAACACTCTTTCTAAAATTTGCCATTCATGGAACATTTTGACATTGTCAGCTGGCATTTCCAACAATAAAAACACTTAGTCAATTGTTTTTCTCTTTCCCGATCAGCTCTATTTTGACAATATGCAATATGCATTTGTCGAAAAAGATGCCTGCAGACCTCTAAGATTGCAATTTTGCGTCTAAGGACTCAAAAGCTTCACAACCTCTTTGAATATTTAAGCCCTTTTATTCTGCTATTCTTCTGATAATGTAGAGAAAGGCCCAGATGAGGATAGCTGTTCTAAGCCAGTTCTCAACACCGCAGTTGAGCACCCATCCTGCATATATCCCTCTGATTTTAGGTCTGACCTGTACCCACACAAGCATGAGGCCGACCTCTGCCTAAGGTTTGAATGTCACTGAAAACCCACAAGAAATAATTGCTCTTCCTGAAAACAACTTGCCCCAGCGAGTGGAAATTGTTTCATAATAGCTTGTAAGATTATAATTCCTCCCTATCCAAACCCCAGTGATACAATAAGATAATAAATCTCACTGAAGAGTGATGTGTGCTGTAATTGACGGGAATACGTAGACAGAGAATGTAAATCTCGAAGCACATCTGGAGCTTCTGAATAGGTGATATGTGCACAGTGAAGATGACAGAACTAGGCATTTAGCACTTGGCGTCATCAAAATTTGTTTATCAAGTTTAATTATAAACAGAAACTCTAATCTCAGTTTTCCATCCTTCATTCAAATGCAGTCTGATAATTTCAGCAGCACTGATGATGATTTATATGTGGCTGAAAAGTAACAATTCGGCCACAGTCCTGCTCTTGCAATTTGGTGTAAAGATGAACAGCATCTCTAGCTCATCACTGTATCACTCCAGAAATCACTGTATATGTGACACTGCAGAAAGGCTGTGTTGGCTCCCTGACACATACACAGGCATGCTCCAACTTGGGGATCACTTCCCCAGTTTCCACATGGTCAGCTGAAAAAAAAGATTGCATTCCTTCCTGGACAACAAAACAGTGAAGTTTTCTTTGAATATGGTTTTAAAGTGAGTTGAACAAAATAACAAAACCTTGATGATAATCAGTGGTAAAGAGTTGTTAACAGATGCAGAAGCACTTGAAGAGATTAGCACACAAATAAATCATTACAAAAAATAGTTAGCTTTCCATAGCAAAAAAATGTTCTAAATCTCCAGGGTTTTGAAAAAAAGCGCATTTTAATGTATTTTCTTGTTTCAGAGCACATTATTAATTATTTCTTACCAAAATATTATGTAAAAAAGCCACCATTTATGTCTGTAAATGAATGGCAAATCAGAACTTAAATGAGATGGAAAAACAATATGCTGTCTTTGTGAGCCTTTCTAAATATTACTTTTTAATTTTATGAAAGGAAATCTTTTGCATCCAATAGAAGCATGTTTTGCAGTCAGAGTGATTTGCATATCATTGTATGACAAAAAGAAAACAATCCTATTTCCCTTGGTGGGAGGAATGACTGGAGGTTGAATTCCTTAGCACCTCAAATCCTTTCCTGCTTTTGCTTTCTGTCGTTTGGTCTTTTCCCTGTTTTTGATGATTTGCACTGAGCCAGGCAAAAACTGTTTCTTGTGTTACTTAGAATCTTCTGCTTGTCCTTCAGTCTCATTTTCCCCTGGGCTGGAGGCTGAGTTTAATACAGAAGGAAAGAAGGACTCTGATTTGTGATTATGTATGAGAAACTGAGTCACATGGGCCTGCAGAAGTGCCACTGATTTGTGCTTTTTTCCTTCTCTAGGTAATTCAGAAAACTCTTGATCAGTCATACCTCGTCTTGCCAGCACTGGACAACTCGTGGTAGAGCTTTAAAACACTGTACTTCACCTCCTGGTCTTCTTAGTATTCTTATTGTATTTGCATGCTGCTTTTCCTTACTTAAAGCTGTATGCTGGACAAACACATAATCAGCCACAGTTTCAGCCTCCAGATTCAGCCTGCAGTTTAACAGCTAGGACTGAAAGTAGTAAATTGTGTTAAGATAAAATATTTACTTAATTTCTTTAAAATTAAAAAAGTGTATTACATAATATAACATGGTGTGTTGGCAAGAGGAAAATCCTTACAATCAATTACAGCATAAAAACTGTTTTAGATACAATGTGTAGGTACTCTTTGAAGGTCAACATGTTATTATGCTTTCAAGACACCATAAGAGTTTATAGTCTCTGTGAAAACAGTCAATATTGACTCATATAGTCAAATGTGCAAATCAGGTTTCTGTGCATGTATCCTTTGGTTTCCCAGTTTACTTTTCTTCACTTTAAACATATCCACTTTCAAAGAGTCCATTTTGCAACATCAAACTGTAGGAAATGAGTTTATAAATTGAGGATGGTTTTCAAGGGGTGCTTGCATTGCTTAGTATTTGTGTTGATGTTTTTCATATATTTTTTAATGTATAACGAAGCCATGTAACTGGGATAAAATAGCACATAATCAGATAGACTGAGGGTGTTTCTGTTCCTGGAGTGGGGGAATCCTGGCAGAACATTCAATCTTGCTTTGAAACCACAGAGGACTATGCAGGGGAGGCAGGGACATTACTGTACATAAACAAGCATGAACACTCAGTTCCTGGGCTCAACAGCACTGTAATGCTCAGCCCCAGTGCCTGTAGCACTGGTGACTGACTTCTGTGGGACACAGTGATTTATGGAGGGATAGTTCCTATAAGCAAGCAAGTAGCCTTATGTACTGACTTTTGACTTAACTTGGGAGCAAGAAAAGAAGTGGCAAGAACAAAAGTTAGGTCTCGATGAAAGAGTACAGAATGTCTCCAGTGTACGAAGGCTTCAGCAGCTCCAAGGGCAAAACAGGTGATCTGTTGTGTGGCCATCTAAGCAATATAGCAATACAAGCACACAGGAAACAGAAGACATCAAAGTTTGAAGTTACAGCTCATCTCCAAATCACAGGAAAGGCTCCTCACCTGGTATATGTCTGATTACAGGCACAACACTGCATCTAATTAGATGTGCCGAAAAAGTAAAGCTTGCAGAAATAATTTCACAACTGTTCTGTTCTTTGAGGGGAAGAAATTCTTCCTTCAAAAGTATTACAGTCTGCCTAAGGATGCGCATGCAAACATGTACAAAATACCCTTCCTGGGGATTTTGAAGTTTTGATGTTGTCGTTTCTCCTTTACATTAATATTCTGTGGGTGCAGCTGAATGGAGGGCAGTAAAGGCAAACTCTTAACACTGGAAAATCAAGAAAAACGGAACTGTTGACCCTCTAGCCAGTTAGTAAACAGAACACCCTCTGGGCATAGCAGGAAAGCTCATCCTCCACCCAGACTTTGATTCTTCAAGGACGTTAATGTGGGCTGATTTTCCTGCAGTAACAGTTTGATCTTGCCAGTGCATGTCTAACAGCTCACCCTGTGGCTCTGCTCTATTAGCAGTGATGAATTCCAGTCAAGGGAAGCAAGTTAAGCTGCAGTATCTCTTGAACTTTAAAACAAGACAGGGCATTAGCGTGGAACATCCCTGGATTATCTCCACAGAGTTGTGCCTGATACTTCCTTTGTTTTCATGCCCCCTACCAGTAGTGATTTGCAAGAGTTTCTCCAGAAATCAAATCCTCCTTTTTCCAGTGTTGCCCACTGGTCAAAATAGACCCTGCATATTTCTGGAAATGACTCCCTGTTGGCTGCATCTGTACTAGTAGCCACCAAGAGGAGAGCGTAGATCTTGGAGAGGGTAGCCTACCAGAACTGGCCATTAATGCAATAACATGTGCTGGTTTACCATTCAATGCTGCGCTCTCCACACTGCCACAGTAGTGGGCTGTGGTGATGCACTTTCTTTCTGCTTCGTATGCATTATCTCCTGTTTTTATTCCCAATTCTGAGAAATGTTGAATAGCTTTTCTTGTTGGAGGTTGAGCTGCAGTATACATGTCTGTGTGTAAATCTGGCAAGGAACAAAGACATGCTTAAAACTCATTAGACTAAAAAAACCTCTAACGTACTCAACATAAAAGCTTTCAGCAAAGGTTTAAACCCACCACAAAGACTGAGAAATGGCATGTTTAGGCTTAACCCACATCATCTTGCCTTGGGACTGCGCTGTGCCATGCAGGAGAGAGCTGCAGCACGCCTGTGGAAATAAACTAGTGCTGGTAACATGATCTTCAGGTTCCATTTGGTGAATGGCTGGAGGGTTTGGTTTTTCTCCCATGCATCTCCTCCCGCTGGAGAAGCTCCCTGTAGACACCTGCAAAGTTACATCATTTCTCCTCTTTCCAATTTACCCTCACTCCCCTTCTCAGGCACAAGAGCAGTGGGGCCAGCCCAGCAGCCCACCCAGCAGGCTGATGTGCAGCCTTTCTTCGTGGGACCGGTATAGCTGTTGCTTCTTGTCTGGCAGTTTGTTTGCCTGTTGGGGCTGTCTTTTGTACTGTTTGTGCAGTAGCAGGCACAATAGGGTCCAAGTGCAGTGTTTTTAAATACTGGAAATATTCAAATGGGAAGACACATCCCCATTTGCCTTCCAACAGAGCAGCTGGTTTGGAGCCACCTCTGCAGTAGAATGGAATGAATCTTTACATTTAAAAATGAGGCATGTGCTATTTGCTAAGTAGCTGGGCAGTCCTGTGCAACTGTCACATCTTCAGGAAGGTTACACTATCTTTGCCCAGGGCAGAAGGACTCGCACCAAGTTGGTGGGTTGTGCTATTCCTCTCCTCTTAATCATGCCTGTGGAAGCAAGTACCATTATGATGAGCTGCAGAAAGGCCATTGCTCAGAGCATAACTGTTGCCCTCTGGAGCATTACAAACATTTGGCTATCATTCCTCTGTAACTTTTTAAAGATTTTACAGTCCCTTGGAAGCTAGACTTTTTAAAGCCAAGCTAAGCATGTTTTCCAGGTGATCCAGGAAAGGTGTATTTCCTGGCCTTGTCTAGTAGAAGGGCTCCTAACTGTGCTGTGGACCTGTGGTGCTTGATACGAATAACAGTCAATGAACTCCTTCTTCCAAATGACTCTGCTTTTTGTTGCAGTACCAATGTTTGTATGCATTTCATTGCTGCTGCCCCTAAGATTTGAAGAAAATTATGAGTAGGAAGATAAATATCTCTTGAAGTCACCTGTGCCCTTTGCTGTAGTTTCTTTTCTTCTGACATTGGCTGTCTCCTGCCATGTTAAGCTTGATTCAGGAATCATGGGAATTAGCCTGATTTCAATGAGCTTTGCATTCCTTTTTTGGGGAACTGGAACATGAGAGGGAAGGAGAATTTCTTCTGCTCTTTTCTGTATAAAAGTAAGATAAGGCATCTCTTCTGAATAAGTCATTCAGCCCCTGCAGTCACCAGTGGAACGCCACCTTTGAAGGGTGGTTTAGATGAGTAACACAGCAGATGTCCAAGGCTCATGGGCATGTCCTCTCCTTGTGCTTGTCTCCCTCCTTGCACTGTACAGGGAGCCTTGCTGATCTGATGGCATTAAATGCCTCACTTTTAGTTCACTGAAGTTGCTCTTTGGGTCTATGAATCCCTCTAACAATGCCTATCATGGAGCCAGAGAGGGCTGTTGAGTCAGTTTACTGTTGTTGATTGCCTCTTCCAACGATGGCTAGAAAAGAAGCTGTTTACTGGGGTTTCTAGCAATGCTTTTTCAATGCACGCTATCCCGCTTAGACCCTGCAGTCTATGCACAGGGCCTGGGCTGAACCAGTCCCTCCAGACTTATGGGGTCAGGCCTCTACTGTGCTCCCACAAACTGAAGCTTTCTGTTTACCTCTTGTTTGTTTTTCAGCAAACAATGGTCTGAACTGTGGAACTGTTTTCTACTAGCATCTGATCAATTCCTGTGGAGATGCTTTGCTCTTACTGTAGTCTATACACAGTGTGTAGGCCATGCTTGTTGTGTCCATGAGGCAGCAGTAGGATAGGGGGCTTTGTGGTGAGTCTGATGCAAAGGCAGGTTTAGTGGAAGGACTGTGCTGTCAGCCTCTCAGCAATACTGCTGATTGAGTCTCCTGGGGAAAGAGCAAACATCTGCTGGGCAGCCTCTTTGCCCCCAAGGAAGCTACAAAACACTTGATAAATCCTACATTTAATCAGAACTCAGGTCTTACTGCCACGGATGGAAAATAGCCTTGTGCCTTGCTCATCTTATTACCACCTCTGGCATCACAAGGGCATCAGGCTCACTAAGCACTCCTGCTGGCTGATTCTTCTCTCAGTTGCCGTATTCCACATACAGCAGAAGTCAGCAGTGCAAAAAATTGGATGTCCTTCTCTTCATGACACAGGGGCAGGATTATTCCTCTCTGTAATATATGCATTTGGCCTCTCAAAGACCAAAGATTCAAATAATGTTGCTTTTGCAGCTCTCTGAGCAAGCATTCAACAATTTAATAGATCTCACCATTACTATATTTTCACTGATGTCTCCCTTGCATTCTTTTCATGCCAGTAGCTTAGTTGTTTTTCTGTGCCTAGGTTTTAGTATAATCGTTTGACAATAACTGTTCAAAATGGGCATCATGTGAGATGTGGAGCTCTGAAAACCTTTGCAGTGAAAAGAAGGCAATAGCAGATTCCTCTACCCAGGCCAAAGCCTCATAAATCAGCATGGTTTCATTGCCAAGCATGAAGTTCACACTCATGTATTTCAGTAAAGGATACCTCCCTGAGAACTTCAGTCCCCTGTATAACAAGGTTATTTTTTTCTCTCTTCTTGTTTCTGAAACATTGCTGAATTTTAAGCTGTCTTAAATCCAGTCCAGTAATTCTTTGAGTCAGAGTTATTGACAATCAAATTAATCTATAATGAAAAAAAAGAGAGCTTGAAAAGAGACTTTCTATTTTGGATTTTTTTTGTCTATGTCCTTTTCAGTGTCCTTCCTCAGTCCTAACTCCCTCGTTCCCTCCCTTCCTCCCTCCTCCCCTTCTTCCCTCCCTCTCTCCCCTGAAATCCTTCATGCCTACACCTCTGAAAAAAATTGGAACACAGAGTGTGTTCTTTTGTTCTGGGTTTTTGTGTCGCTTTTTTATTCTTTTTTTTCTCTAACCTTATTAGCTAGCACTGTATACATCATCATAATTGTAGTAAGATGCTGTCAGTGTCACTGGCTAGTTTCACAGATTGCTCTGACTGCTTTCCAAGCACCGCTAAGAATAGCTCGAGACAGTGATGTATGATGCTGAGTAGAAAGCTGTCACTACAATGGCTCCTCTCTTCCCATGGACCTCTATCAGGAATTGCAAAAATGTTAGACTGGAGAATCTCCTTTGCAAGTTTGGGATGGAAGAGGCAGACAAGAAGAAGCTGAGGTGCATATTCTGTGTTCCTTACATGCTCTGACTCTGAGCAACACTAAACACAGATACTATCTAAAGCTGGATATCAGTGCACTGTTTGTTCATTCTGAGCAGGCAGTTTATTTGTAATTGTTAATCTGTATTGTTGTATTACCTGAAAATCAGAGCAGAGGGCATTTGCTGGAGCTATGACCTTGTGAAGAAAAGCAGCACATTCAAGCTGCTGTTTATTATGTAGTGTTCAAAAATGAACTAGCAAACTAGCTGTCCCACTGATGAAATCTGCAAACCTGTCACATCGCTATAGTGAAAGATAGTGCCTTTGTGGACAAGGGAAGTATATATTTTTTCATCTAAACTTCTTTTGTAAGAGCAAGCACACAGAGATCATCCTTCTACCTATATTTGTAAGCCTTCACCAATGTGTCCAAAACTTGTCTTTAGGACAACAGGCTGAAGCATTCATGACAGAGCTCAGATGGCTATTTTATTTCTTGGTCTTTCTCTTTCCTTTAGTTTTCCCTGTCAGAAAGGTACCAAGTAACTGCCCTGCTCTGTCTTGGCCTCCCTGGGTAGAGCAGAATGGTAGGCACAGGCTAGGACTGGGACACCTCAAGGGCTGCCTCTATGTGTCCCTGCCTGATGGGGTCCATCCCTGGTAAAAGCTAGTGTCTGTGGAGATTCATGCCTTGAACAGATATAGGGGAAGGCGACTGAGTGATGTCTGGTCCTAGGTGAAGATGGCCTGGGCTCTATTCCCGGTTCTGCAGCAATGTCCTTCTGACATGCATTTCTCTGGGCATTGTTTTCCTTAGAAACAGCAGGTTTCTAAGGAAGAGTTCAACTAAAGAGGAAAGCTTACCACAGGGGTTGTGTATCCAGTGCTTAGGCCCACTGGCCAGCATGGGGCAGCAGGGACAGACCACAGAGTGGCAAAGTTGGTGTCCAGAAGCCAATGTCCTCTCTACAGCAGTGGGTGACTCTGGAGCAAACTGAGCTCACCTTAGCAACTGAGATGTGTCTTCTGGTTTTGATTCATCTCAAAGCACCCAGTCCGTGCACTTGGAGACTGTCCTGCCATGTGAACCCGTGCACAGAGAAGGCGAGTGCCTGGGAGACCAGATTTAAGACAGGAGCATGGAGGCACTGCCTTGGCCTGTCCGAACCAGCTGTAGCTGTCATTTTTTTTTCTTGTAGTCTGGCTCTGGGTAAGCTTTTTCTTAGCCAGATGCCATGCTTTTATTCTGTGGAGAATCCCCTCCTTGCAGAGGAAGTGGATGTGGTTGATTGCTATAGCCCTGATGCTGCCAGAGACAGGCTGGGAGTCCCATCAAAACAGCTGTACAGGGAAGATGGAGATGTTTACCTGCTGGTAACTAAACTAACATCTGTAATGTTGGTTGTGACTCCTGTGTCAAACCGTCCTCTGCCACTTGGAAGCCTGTGGAAGGGGCTCAGGAAGGCAAGGATGGCTCTGGAGGCTCCTGCACACTGCCTCCAGTCAGGAGCCTAGGCAGAGCCTGTCATGGGTTTTGGGAGGGGAGAAGGCTTCTAGCCCTAACATCTTGCAATAAGGAGGGCTCATGTCCACCAGGTTGCTGAAGGCAGCTGCAGTCTGCTGCTTCTCTGGAACAAAATTTGCAATTTTCCCCAGTAAGTGCTTCCAGTTGCAGCAGCAACTCTTAAGTCACGTCATGTTTTGCTAACTTTGCATGCCTTTTAAACTGAGTCGTCATCAAAAGTATGCATATGTCTCAATTCAAAGTTATTCAAGATGTGGAGCCTCCAGATTTTATCAATGGAAAGGCATATGTTCACCTACAGGACCTTTTAAAAAAATACATCTCTTAAAATTTATTTGCAAAAGCATAGAGATGCTCAGATGTGCTTGGTTTAAATGATGGCAGCTTTAAAAATGTTGAACTCCACTCTCTTCAAAACGAGCTTTTACTCTCTATGAGATGTACAAGTAAAACCAAATTCAATCAAGCTTGAAAAGCCTAGCCCCAGCCATTGCCAATTCACATGTCCATGATTTTTGATTTGAACCTCTATGAGGGTAGACTGCTTTCTCCTCCACCCCAGACTGGAAGGGCTGGAGGGCTGCCTGGGTTAGTTTGGCAAAGAGTCTCTAAACTGAATTGCATTTACAAGGAAAAAGTCCCTCCTAAAACAGTTTCTTTGATAAAACTGTTTTTGCCTGAAAAGTGGAAAGGGCCAGTGGGAGCCCATGGACCTTTGCTAAAGCTGCCAGCATCCAAAACCACCTTTTTCACATGCAGGCCTCATTAGAGAGCATCAAACTGTGGCTTCAAAGACGCATTTCTGGAGGGAGCATGAGGAAAGGTAGCTGACCCAGCCAGTGTCTTCCTGAGGTGCCCAGGACAGCAGCTGCCAGGTGTCAGGGCTGCCACGTCTGGAAGGATGCCCTCTGCAAGGGGCCAGGGATGGTGGGTGGCACAGCTGTGGCTGTGACTTCAAGGAAGCTGCAGCAGTGCAGCTCAGTCCAGCATAGCCATTGATGTGGCTCTTGGCACCACATCTGAGGAGACTGCTGCACAGCAATTATTCCATCTCAGGCATTTTGCACTTGAAACAGCCAAAATTTCAGCCAGTGTTGAGCTAAAAATACCCTGTTTCCATGAAGCTGTAGCTCCTTCCTGAGATCCATTTACCCCACAGCAGCAATAGTAAAGCACCTAGAGGAAAGTATTAGTTGGAGTCTAGGAGCAAGCGACAGACGAGCTTTGCAGCCTGAGAACAACATTCATTTCTCCAACATATCTAAGATCCACCCTGTAAATCTGATGGAAGAATATAGCCCTGAGAAATGAAGCCAAGTGAATATACGTGAAATGAAGGATTAGCTCCATCTGATACTGCATAACAGCAGACCTGTGTGCAAAAAAGTACTGTTGAGGTAATCCTTTTTTCCTCCCTATCCTATTTCTACTTTGGAAAATTTCAGGTGTCCTGACCAAGCTTATGATATTTCTAAGAGATAAGCAGGTCACGATCCACTATGCAGTAAAGGGTATGGAAGGGAGAGAAGCCAATATATTTAATACAGGCTCACTAAAATGAATCCATTTTGTTCTTGACAATAACAACGTGTTTAATATCCTTATACAGTGAAGCACTTTGTATATGACCATCAGAAGCATAGTTAATGTGAAACAGAAGCTTATAGGCAGGGCTGTAACTGTGTAAAACAGTCTTTCTCCCCCCCAGCTCCTCACTCACTCACTGAAATCTTGCCCCAAACTTCACCCTACAGCTTACCCCAGACTTCCACCACTTTTATTATTCCATGGACAAACACCACCATAGGCACCAGGTGCCAGGGGCATAGGGGTGCCAGGAAGCCCATGCAACCTCTCCATGAGCTAGAAGAAAAGCAAGGATCATGCAGACGCTCCCTGGCCATCTGAGCAGGCAGTCTTCAGAGAGAAAGTGAGTGGGCTTATTCTCCACTCCTAGGTTTTGACCTTTGCAAAGACATGTGGAGGTCAATTGCAAATACCAATCAAAGGAAGGCAGTGTACCAATGCAGAAGAAGGCACTCCTCCCTGCAAGCAGCTAGCTGCAAATGCACACACCCAGCCTGATTTGGTTGTTCTCAGTGCCCTAGAGCACACAATGTACTATCTGAGGTGTCGGTGGCTTTGGATGGTGCATAATAAAATGGCAGAAGTAATAAAGGAAAGCGTAGAAGCTGAGATGTCTGAAACTATTCCACTCTATTGGTGAACTGCATAGAAAAAATACCGTACTTGCTTTTGCCAAGCAGCTGTTCTCCAAAGGCTCCCAAATCAGTGGGCTTGCACTCTCTCATCCCTTACAAGGTCCTGAAAATTTCCAGATGGAATTATCACTCATTCAAAGGAATAGTGGCAAGTGCACAGAACAGCATACCTAGCTATTGTGAAGTGAGTCCTGCTCTGTATACTGAGCAGTTCTGCACCCCATCTAATACAGATCCAAGTTCTCAGATGCCCCCCATTTTTCAGATTTCAGGGAAAGGGTGCAAGTCTGTGAAAGGTTGCTTAAAGCTCTGGGACAAAGGCAGTGATCTATGCTCTGCTCCTCCAGCCCAACAGAACCAAGATAAAACCCAGTCTTACGGGAGACACAGCTTTCCCAAGGCTTAGCCCAAAATGGTGGCAAGAAGCTTCCCTAGTAAACAAAGAAGTTCCCAGCTCTCATTCCCTGCAGTGTTTATAGGCAAGGCACATTTTTGTACTGTTTTCTTCTTTCAAGGCTAAGTGTGTGCGTGGGTGTGTGTGTGTACATGCATACATATTTACATATAGAAGTATGCACACACACACATGTATACGTACATATATATATACATGTACAGATATATACACATAGAGTTAAAAAGTTTCAAAAGTGAACACTGTGCTGTGCAAACATCTTCCTATGGAGAGAGGATGAGAGAGCAAGCATATGACAGATGTGCGTTGTATTGCTTAATGAACCACCATGAAGGTTACACTGCTTAGTGTGGTATAACCACAACAGAATAAACTAGAATCAAAAAGGCAGGACTAGGCACTGAGGAGGGAAAGAAGAGGAGTCTGGAGGGAAAGGCCTTCGCAGGGGTCCAGGTGTTGGCTGGAGTGGGGGAAACTTCTGAGCAAAAATGGTGTGCCACAGGTGCTGGAGTGGAGTTTGGGAGTACTTAGCAAGGGTGTTATGTTGAGTAGGAAGAGAGAGTAGCAGGGAAGTGGGATGTATTCAAAAGAGATAATATGACAGTGGGATATTTTGGGGAAGTAACTGGAAATAGGTAATTAAATACAAAAGACTTTTACTTGTAAAGGAGATAATGTGGAGGAAGGGGAGTTTTGCATTTACTGTGGAATTTATGTCAGAACAATGTTTATAACTGTCTCCTTTGCATCACTATTCTGTAGTCCCATAGCAGGGTTGCCCAGCTGTCTTGGAGATGGGGTTTCTATTAGAGGTAAGCAGAAGCTTGTGTGGCTGCACTGAAAAGAGATCACCAGGACCTCAAAAAGTCTGCCATTCTCTACCACCCCATACTTCACCTTTACTCTTGCTCTAGGACAGGGGTCCTCAAGCTACGGCCCACAGGCCGGATACGGCATTCTTTTTCCTGTTTTTTTGTGCACTACTACAAATAAAATATGTGCAGTGTGCATAGGAATTCGTTCATTTTTTTCCAAACTATAGTCCGGCCCCCGACAGTGTCTGAGGGACAGTGAACTGGCCCCCTGTTTAAAAAGTTTGGGGACCCCTGCTCTAGGATGACTCATGAAACTAGAGGAAACATTTCCTGCAAACTCTTTAAGATAGAAGCAAAGGAATTGCTGGTAATAAACGGAAGTGCACGCCTTTTTCCATCTGCATATTCACAACGCTGGAAACAAGCAAGATCTGAAGATATGGTTATTGAAGCAGGTAAAGAGACACCATCGTCTTTCGAGTTCTGCACATGAATATGGAGAAAAAATTAAATCATGGACAGTGTATGATATTTTAACCGAGAACTACAATTTGTTCCAGAATATTTTCTTACAAGTTTGTGCTCAAGAGGGTTCCTCAACCACCATCCATCGTAATCTTTGTATATCAGCTTCAAGAAAGACAGAATAACAGCATGAATTTGACAAATCAGATCAGAATGACCTTCTTAGTGTTTGTTCTCAGTCACACTGCGGCCTGCTGCTTAATGTGAATTTCATTCTAGTGGCAGTCTGTTTTGCTGTCCATCACTGAGCATGATAGAGTTACCTTCTAAAAGGAATTCTGGTCATTTTATAAGCATTACATACAGTAATCAACTGTCTTCATAAGATGTATCTGTTATTGGTAGCAGCCCACTTTCATTTCTAATCAACAAGATTTACAGGCTTGAACAGCGGTGTGAGGATAGAACATTTACAGTTTTGTTTCTAGCTTCATACATGGCTAGACAAGTGTCAATGTTCCACAAAGACAATATACAGAGAGGCTACAGACTAATCAGGCCAGGTCTTCAGATGGCACTATCAGAGTGATAAAATACACTCAGTATGACTTGCTGTGTGTGACATTAATTACATCAAAAGGCAGATAGAGATGGAAACTGACTGTAGAAAAATGACACCATGGTGCTCCATACTGCTGCACTCACTCTCCCTAATTTTCCGATGAAACTCAATGGTAAACCAAAAAGCAATTTTATTCATCAGTGGTAGTCCTGCACACTAAAATAGGGATTTGTAACACGCCATTTCCCAGGGAGTCTTGTCACTGGTTTCAGTTCTGGAAATGTATTCATTTGGCAAAAAAAGAGAGTTGAGATCTAAGACTCAACCCCAGCCATCTCTGACTACCTCACCTGATGCAGAAGTATATGCCCTGCTGTTCAGATCTGGCAATACACTATGTCCACTGATGAGTTTGCACCCAGTTGGTGTTACTGTTTGCTATCACTGTAGGTTGTAGGGGACCCAGTTAAAACCAAAGCCCCATGTTTTAGGAAGTGAACACATAAACATGCTTGGAATTCAACATAGGCAAGCTAGGATCACCACCGTGGTAGGGAGGTCAGCCTGCAGCAGAGCTGGGGCTCATGAGTGGTGCCTGAACGCAGGCGTCGGGCTGCCTGTCTCCCCAGAGAGGAGCCGTGGTTTGCAGAGAGATGACAAAGCTCACTGGTGCAGTGCATCCCCAGGCATTTTCTGAGTATAACTATAATTCAAACTGATGGGATTTCTGAAAAATATTTTACTACCCCATCTATCTAGGTCTGATTTGATTCCATCGACAAAGTAGCTGAGTTTTCTTTTTTTTTTTCTTTTTCCTCAACACAAATGCAAACTCTGTAAGTTGCAGGTGTCAGGAAATTTGAATGTAAAGTAGCACTGGGATGGGAAGGAAAATACATAATTCCTCAACTCCTACACATTTGACAATAATAAATAGATAGCACAAGCAGGGCAGATAATACTGACTTACTGCAACCCCATTTGCATGTGTACATGAATATAAATATTTATACTTTTATTTGGACTTTATGATTTATTCATTATATACATAAAGAGATAATGAACAACACATCTGCATGCTATGAATCCAGGTTTCATTGAGGGGGTTTATTGACAAAGTAGAAACAAAACCCCTGAGGACTAACCTTCTGTTCTCTTCCTAGTATACTATATTTTGGATGTGATGAGGTTTTTTTAAGTTAGTCTTTTATTTAAAATAAATACACAGACATCATGAGAAAAAGCATACTATCACACAGACAGACACACTGTAACTTCAAGCTAAGAAAACACATTTTTAAACATCAGTTACACACCTGTTTTGTTTTTTCCTATTACTAAGAAAATCAGACAAAACAGGAATTCATTCATTAAAAATTACTGAAGCCATGGTTTTGCAAATGCCTCTGCATGACAATGGCTCAGTGCAGTGGAATAAAATTCAGCAGTACAACTGCTCAAAACCTCCTTACAGAAAGTAGTGATGATATATATCTGTTGGACAAGATAATTTTTGTATCAAGTTTTAGCTGTAATAGTTTTACTCTTTTTGCAACATAAGTAAAATATTCCGGGTTTTCCAACAATCAAAAACTGGAAAGCCTACTGGATTTGGGGGAAAAAATCCCCCAAAAGCCAAAAAATCTTTCCCACCAATGTATTGGTTTTCTAAAATGTGAAATTGTAAAAACCAGTTACCTTAACTTCTTTTCAAAAGAACTTACAATATCAAATCCAGGTGTAGAAGTGGTTCTCCTGGAGAAATATACACAAGCCTCTCTAGTATAACCCAGGTGTGTGAAAAATTTTTTCCATCTCATGAAAATTTAAAACTTTTCCAGAGATTTCAGTACAGCTTTGAACTCCAGTGAATATAACATCTGATTGCCCAACACTTTAAGCTACAAAGTTCTGGTAGGTTATTAACTCTGATGCCTATACCAGTGGATGCTATAATTTCCATGAATCCTCTGAGTGTGCCTGCAGAAGGTATAGCTCTCAAAAGTATGCTTTCTCGGGTTGTAAAACAAACTAAATGCAAAAGTTCTATGATTTCAATAAATCTGTTTGTCCTATCCCCTTTCTCTGTAATTTGATAGGTAAAAATCATATATTGCCTGTTAAATTTTGCAATTTAGCCACAGATTCTACATCAAAAAGTTGTAAATGTGCAGTGTGTTCTTTATATTTCTTTGGAAACATAAACACAGTGTCTGGAACCTTGTAGTTCTCACAGCTGAAGAAGTCTGTGCCCCCTCTTTTGTGGAAGAGTGGACCAGATGACCTCCAAAGGTCCTTTCCAACCTCAGCCATTCTGTTTCCAGTTATTTATGCAAAATAAGACCTTGGTGTGTTAAACTTAGTCCATTGGTGATGTTCCACCTTGCAGTAAAAAGATCCAGCTGCAGTCTGATCAAAGGGGCACAGATAGCAGGGTGCAGAAAAGGTATCTCTTGTCCCAGCAGTTCTGCGTCAGCCCCTCTGCTCTTATTGTGACCCTGGATACTCAGAAAGTAAAACGTAAAGGGCATATACTTTAGGAGAAACATTAGAAACTTTGAAATATATATCATATATAAAAATAATTTTTTGTCAAATTTACATAGGACTAAAGCAGACCGAGTTCAGTAGAAAGGATCTGTTACAAGTCTGTCTTGGCTACTGGTGTAAACTCACTAGCAGGTCACATGCAACATGTCCTGCAGTGCTGCAGGTGGCTGAGAAATCTGATTCTGGAAAGTCTTTGCCTGCTCAGACATAAAGGGACAGGAATCAAGGAAGAACTTGGGATACCTGGGCTATCTCTGCTGCCTCTGTCTGTTCTTCTCTCAATATCTTCCTTTAGCTCTTCAGTGTCGAGGAGCTTTGGGCTGCCTGAACCAGCTCTACTTGTTATCTATACTGTTTCTCTTACATAAAGCCCTTTAATGATCAACAGTTTCTGCTTTGAGAGGAATATACCAGCCCCCAAAAACATGCTCAGGCAGCCAAGGGAGAGCACAGGCCCTTGTAGGATGTTTCTTTTCATTTCCTGGCCCCTCCTGCTCTTTTAGGGACAGCGATCCGGTAAATTTCAGGGGGAAAAGAAAAAAAACACTAAGACATCTTGTGCCTCTCATCTGATTTCTTTTCCTGCAACCTTTTCCTTTTCCAATGCTATGGTAATTTGCATGCAAGGTGACCAGGGTGAAGGAACAGATGCTGCTCCTGTTTCCTCCCCGTTATCATCCCACTCCCAGGGATGCTCCCTGTAATGGTTCCATTGTATGGCTTCGTTTCCTACAAAGCTGAACAATGAATAATGGATGCAAAAACTAAGTGGCTTTTCAGGTTCATTAGTATGCATATTGTTATAAATTCGTTTCAGTAGGTGCTGTGGAGCCACTCTCCTCTCTTTTGTATTTTGAGGTGTTGCTGCTTCAGGCTCTGCTAATGTTCGTTTTATATTCATTCATTTGTGTCTGTAGTTTTACCTGGATTGTAGGCTATTGTTCTTATTTGCAAAGCTTGGGTTTAATTTCCTGTAGGAAGCTTTTCTTCTGTCTCTAGGGCTCATTCTCCTATTATCATCCACCTTGAGAGTACTAAAGCACTGTCCTGCTGGTAAAATATAATTTGTTTTGTAGTGTTCTAATGAAAATTTTACCACTTCTGTCCTCAAAAAACTAAAGATCAAGCTTTTTCCACTTTCTCATTGCACCTGTCGGTATCCAGGGCTTGACTTCCCCTCATTCCTATTCCTGAATGCTAAATAGCCCATGAGCTCCCAGCCACAGTCCTGAAAATCCTTGTTACCTTTCACCCACATCCAGCTGCCTGGAGAGACATTGCTGGTAATACTATGCTCCTGAAGAGAATTCCTGTCAGTTGTGCAGAAAGCAAGTCAGGTAGCAGCATTTTCTTATAAAGTCAAACAGAAGCTACTTCCTGCTCCATTTCAGACCTCCAGCCCCTGTTAGTACATCTTGCAGTTATTTGCTTTATTTATATGACATACATATTTTATTCATTCTCATTAGTCTGTTCAATAACAACCCATTAACTTTCAACAGATTCATAGCAGATAAAACTGTCATATTATTGTCCCCATTTTTATTTCTGTTTTATTCCCTCACATATTCAGAGTCATGCTTCCTAATTAGACCTTGCCTTCAGCTATTGTTATCAATGAATTGATAAAATTCAGTAGCATGCTACAAAAAGTAGAGCTGATCCCAAGTCTTCTTTCCTCTCTGCCCTGTCTGTGTTGAATCAATAGTGGTACAGAACTAACAGCCCAAGAAAGCACAAAATGAACTCCAACAACCACAGAAGAAAGAGACGATAGCAAGCTATAGCTGTGCTCTCCCAGGACACTTTGCACAAAGGAACAATCGCCCACAGCAGTCTCACTAAAATTGAATTTGTAGTAGATAATATTCGGTGTATGCACACTGCATATAAAGTAATACGGTTGTTGTTGCTGTTAGCAGTTACTCTGTGCATTAAGAATATCTCTTACTGAAACTGTTTCTTGTGTTGGTGTATGTAAAACCTTCTTAACATAAGCAGCACTAAGTGTTAAGGAAAAACCTGATAAGGATAAACAGGCATCCTGGCCTCTATCAGAAACGGTGTGACCACCAGGAGTAGGGAGGTGATCGTGCCTCTGTACTTGGCACTCATGAGACCACACCTTGAGTACTGTGTCCAGTTTTGGTCACCACAGTACAAGAAGGACATTGAGGTGCTGGAGCAGGTGCAGAGAAGGGCAACAAAGCTGGTGAAAGGGCTGGAGAACATGCCCTATTAGGAGCGGCTGAGGGAACTGGGCTTGTTTAGTCTAGAGAGGAGGAGACTGAGAGGAGACCTTATTGCCCTCTACAACTACCTAAAAGGAGGCTGGTGTTGGTCTCTTCTCTCAAATTAGTAATGATAGGACGAGGGGAAATGGCCTCAAGTTGTGTCAGGGGAGGTTTAGATTAGATATTAGAAAGAAATTCTTCACTGAGAGGGTGGTTAGGCACTGGAATAGACTGCCCAGGGTTGTGGTGGAGTCACCATCCCTGGAGGTGTTTAAAGAATGATTAGATGCGGCGCTTGAGGATATGGTGTAGTGGTTACAGAGATGCTAGGAGAAAGGTTGGACTTGATGACCCTGGAGGTCCTTTCTAACCATAATGATTCTGTGATTCTGTGATTCTGTGAAACTATACAGACCAGGCTGTCAAAGATAGATGTTGAAACCTGAGTACTGAAATGAGCTGTCCTACATTCAGTATCAGGAACCAGAAGCCACATTTTTAAAATGCTGGTGTAAGTGACTCTCTGATGATGAAAAGGAGAGCCTATGGCAGAGAAAAGAGTAAGCCCTTGCTGCCTGGATCATCATCACCTTTGTTCTCCTTTCTTCTTTCCACAGCAGTAAAAAAAGCCCCACTCTGCAGTTCTTTAGTCATATGAAGCCAAAGATGAAAATACATCTACCAACACTAGTTAAGGCTACAAAACCAGGTGAGTCAGGCTCTTCAGATGCTTCATGGGGAAGCTTGTAATCTTGACTATGTCCAGGGTGCCTGTTTTACTCATGGTGATAGGAGATGTGTGTTCATTGGAGTCGCCTTGCTAAGAGAGTTGAACTGTATGCCCCTGAGCAGAGCTGGAGTGCCAACAGATAAGTAATGGCATAAACAACTGGAATATCTAAGAGATACAAGAGCACAATACATAGACATACCACATGAGCAGACAAAAATCAGTCATAAGCAGTTCATTTCCACTTTTATTATGCTAAATTGCCAGCTTATAGTATATTTAACAGATGCTAATCTCTGAAGTCTGAAATATGACAAACTTAAGTCTTACAAAAATCTTCTCAGTGTGCTGTTCCACTATAGAGATTATCATGACCACAAGAACAGGCATCTTCATAATGTCACAGTCTCACACATTGTGTATGTGTGCTTATGTATGGATATATACAAATACACTGAAAGAAACCCACACATATACGCTGTAATATTGTTCATATATAAAAATAGATTCATATATCTCTCTCTGTATAAACCTGTTAGTCTCCCTACATGTGTGCATACACAAGCGAAGAAACATATGCATATAGAGGCCTTAACAGAAACACGTATTGATCATAGTCTTTTTAAACAGGTTTGCTCCTATTTATATAAATAGCCTTTCTTGCATTTATATTTAAGGCACTGTACTCAGTCACTTATTTGTTGGCAAGGGACATCACCAAGGACACTTGCTGCTAGCCTGCTCCCTTTAACTTTTCTAAGTATGGTTTTACTATATTTCTTCAGGAACCTGGCTGTAAGCAATAGGAAATAATCAACTCTTGTCCAAACTATATAACCTCAGTTGAAGTAAGTGACTTGGGGACTGGTTAAAATCAGGGCTAGGCTTCTCCATTTCGGTCCAACTGTGCAGCATTTGGGCACCACAGAACCTCAGTGGGGCAAAACTGAGTAACTGAGAACAAAATTTGTCCTGAATGCTAGAGTGATCCTCTCTCTAATCATAATTAGCATGTCTTGTCAACCACAAGCCCACAAACTCCTCACTTGATAGTACTTATTTCTCCCTTCTTTGTAGCTTGGTACTGTACCACCCACATGATGCTCTCTTCTCCCACTTGGTTTATATTGTTCCACCACACTGGTGGGGGTCCGGGGCTGAACACCTCCAGGAAACACATCCTTCACCTGCATCAAGTGATCAAAATGTGTGTATTTTACTGTTAGAGTTGCCTGGAGTCTGTATTACAGCTGCAGCCTACTGAGGTGATGGTCCCACTGTGCGTGCACCTGATGCAAAGGGAGATGTGGTGCAAAGTGGCTCCAGGAGGTGAGGACAGAAGCCCAGCTGTAGAGACAGGAAGAGGGTGCAGATCATTAAACCCTCAGCCTAATTCTCTGTCTGCTATGAACAGCTCATGAAGGAGAACAACTGCAGAGAGAATTGAAATCTCTGCAGGAGAGGAAGTATGACAGCTCGTTTTCATGTTCTCCCAAAACGGCAGTGCCTGCAAATGGGCAGTGTGTTGTGCTGAGGGGAAGAAGGGGGTCAATGGGACTGGGCTGCCTCCCGTCCCTTCCCACACCTTCCCACCCAACCCTTTGTACACTGACTCCTTGCTCAGCCTTGTGGAGATAAAGCGCCTGGACACACTCATGTTTCTGAGCTGCCACTTCTCTGTCCGTGATAGGCAGCAGCAGAACTTCCTTGGCCTCACAGAAGTGCTATGGTGACAAGCACAGTTCAGATTTCATATACTTGAATATTACTGCAATGGAGAACAGACAACACACTCAGCTTTCAGGTGTACAGCTCCAATTTGCAAAGCTGAAAATGAGCACAGTAGTTAATGTGTTCCCTTTTCTTTCTTTTCTCTCTTGGCAACTTGTTCTTTGTTCTTGCAGTCTACTTGATTCTGGGGATTTTTTGTTCCAGTGAAACATTTAATTTTTCTTTTTAATACATGCCCTGGCACTGAGCACCTGCTGCAATTAAAGCGCTGGTATTTGGCTCCTGTGAGGTCTATTCTATTATGAAGTCTTATCCATTGATTGTAGACTAATGAACCCATCAATTCATCACAGCACTTCTATTACCCTACTGCTGTTGTGGGATATTGTATTGCTGAGCTTGGGTAAGAGGACTGACTCTCTTGCTACTGCCCTAACTGTTGTTAAGGAGGTAAAAAAGGTAAAGTAATCAGAATTTCAATACAGTTCAACTTTGTGGCCCTTCTGTGGCATGTTGGTTCCTCCTATAGCAGGACTTTCTCATTTAAAGCAAATCAATTGCAGCAATACTTGCTGTTCAGAAACTGTGGGTCTTGAGTGGGATAAAAGAAGGAAAGAGACTTGATATTTTGCCGGGAAACTGTGGGAGACAAAAACTGCTCGGTTTTTTTCACTCATAGAAATTATCTGGAGTGAGGGATCAGCAAAACCTAGGTAAACTCAATTTAAGGTAAGTAGAGACAGCAAGAAATGGTTTCAACAGCAATAGGAACAGCAGCAGTATGCTTTTCTCCCTCTGCATCTGATGCTGGTAATGCTTTTTTTTTAAGCTTAGTCTCAGATTATATGTAGTAGATTTTTATTTTTAACCAGTGATCTGGTTATCCAATCATTCCATATATTGTTTTCAATACATTTCAATATATATATATTCAAAAATATTTTTTTTTTTCAGATTGTCTGACATTATATTGATTCAGCACAGAAATGCAGAAATGAACAAAAGGAATCAGAAAGAAAATAAAACCCAGGACTACAAGAGGAATTGTCTTTAAGGTATCCCTTCAAACTTTGAGCTATCAGGAAGCAAGTATAATTCTGGCAGTCTTCATATCTTTCCTGAGAAAACATTTTGGTTTTGAATTTGGAGGGTGAACACTAATAAGGGAACGTACAGAAAAATAAAAGAAACCAGACTGGTGTTTGTAGTTGTGTCAGAGAAATCGCAATGTCTATATAAAAAGCATGTAAACAGAAGGTCTGCAAACTGAAACAAGGGGAACAAGATGCGTATAAAGAAACATAGCTAACAGGTAGGAAAGAATATAGCCTTTTCAAATTGCATTCTTTTTCTAAAAACAGCTGAAAATTCCCAATACTAGCAGATCAATTGAATCCAAAAGGGTAGTTTAAATTTAGGTAACACAAGCCCATGGAAAAAAGGCTTATAAATTCAAAAAAGCAAAATAGATTCCACCCAGCACAACCCCCATCAAAATTTAGCCATTAGCTCACTCACTCATTTTTTAAGCCAGCAATTACAACCCATATAGTACTCCGATTATCCAGGCATCTCAGTTCTAGGACTAGATTGTTTTTTTAATGCATGGAATCTGATGCCACAGTACAGACAAGGGATTTGGGCAGTGTGGTCATTTTAATACCACATCCATCTGCTGCACATGTCATGACATATGTTCTTCGGGATCTGGGAGATGGAGCATCTAGAGCAGGCAGAAACTAATCTTCTTTAAAAACAAGGCCAACAATTAGCTAGTAAATAGTGGTGCTGCAAGTCTAATTAATTAATGTTTGCAAAATGCTCTGAGATTCCCCTGATAGAACATGTTACAGAAGTGAAAAATATTACAAGTAATCTTTACTGATGTATTAATAACACAGAAGGTAGGAATACAGCCTTGTTATACAAAAAGGCTCATAATGGCTTTTTCTTGCAGCAGGTTTGCTAACAGAAGCAACTGACTGCAAAGCAAGTACAAAGTTCTGCTCCAAGCTGTGGTGCCTCAGGAAGGCAGCAAAGATTGTGCACATCAGCAGTTTTTGTTGCCAATAGCCCATGAGAGAGTCAGGTGCTCTATCCACCTTCAGACAGGTCCCTGGAGGTCTGTGAGCCTTTGGCTTCATTCAGCCTCTCTCCTTAGTGTTCACAGTGAGATCTCACGACAAAACAAGCACGTGGCTTAATAAATATGAGAAATGTTTCAGCTGATGAAGCTTCTGGATTGGACTGTGACTTCTTCATTGCTGAGGGTACAGGAAGGGTAGCAGAAGATCATTAACCCCATGAGATCTGCTCCACCATGAGTGACAGGATCATCATTCCCCTCCGGTCTCTTTTGGGGTCATGTTTTGACCTCTTCCATCTGTTAATGCAGTGATCCAGCATGAAAGATTTGTGCCCTCTCTGAAAGCTTACAGATTGCTCATTGCAGGGAACTACCATTCAAGTACTCTCCTTCTTACTCAGTTCAGCCCTGAACAGCAGGACTGAGGCAATGGAGGTGAAAGCATTCACACATCCTTTCTCCAGCTGGTAGTCCGAGGCATGCTGGAGGAGATGTGGAGGGCTGACAGGGTCTCAACATGGTAGAAAGATGGTACTTTCAGGGATGTGTTGCAGAGCACGGGAGGAAGACAGCACCTCTGCAGAATGACTTCTTGACTGCTGCGTATTAGATACACTGAGAAAGCAAATAAACTGACAGTGACTGGGAAATGACTGATCTATGCCAAAGCTGCAAATAGCTGCCCTTGCTCCTGTGTCCTCACCTCTCCAAAAGCAACTCAGGCTTTTGAAGTGTTGGAGTCCTCCTGTCTTCTTCCTCATTTGCTCCTGCCAAGTTGAATTGTGAGGATCCCTTCGCCATGCTGATTAGTAAGCAGCTGATGCCTGCCTAGCTGGGCAGAGGAACCACCTGTAGAAACTCCCCAGCCAAGCAAAGACCCAGCAAGACAATCTCTCCTTACACTGACATCCACTCTTTATTATTCAGAAATAATCTGTTCTTTTGGTAGAAAAATAAGTCATCGGTCACAAACAAAGCTGGCTCAGAAAGGGCATGCAGAAAGGGGATAGGAGCCGTAGGTCAGATCAGAGCAGAAGCAAGAGGAGAGATGTGGGTAACCTTCAGCACAGAACTGGGGAAGGGATGTGTACAGTATAGGAGGACTCATTTCACTCTGCTCTTATGAAGCAGAGCTTTGGTAATGGAAGCAGGGACAGGGTCTTCATGTGGAAACACACTCACAGGACCTGTGAGCTCACCAGTGTGGAAAGGCTGGGTTATTTCTCCAGGTTACTTTCCTTGGAACTACATGCTGTGAAGTGACAGCTTTGCACAGCAGAGTACTGAGTGGCTGCAGCACACCCTGTATGTTCACCTCTAACAGTGCACCTGCAAACAGGCACTGTTGCATACTGCACATCGTGTTTGATTACTTCATTATTGTGGTTTCCACTGGTATGAATGAATATAAATACCCTGCTTCTTTCTGAGATCTTCTGATAAGATACTCTCATGAAAGCTTAATGAAGGTTTGTGGGAAAGTCTACAGGCATCCATGAATGGTATTTCTTCACACTGAATGCAGTATGTGTAGGTCTTGACAGTTGCTCTCCAGCCTTTTTGCCTATGTCAACAATAGTTGGATTTTTCCAGCAAGTCCCTTGCAACCTCCAGAGAAATCAATGAGGCTGAGCAACTGCAGAAGCAGCATGGAAGGTCAATGAACAAAATTCTTCCTCGCCCAGTGCAAGGCAATAGAGTGTAAGTGATTTATTAACTGGAGTCTGAGCTGATTGCAGTAATCAGGATTGATTATACAATTCCATTACCCCGTCACATGTTCAATGTTTGCCACAGACCTGGAAAAATAAACTATGGGCTCTCAAAAAACCATATCCTTACTTAATATTGTGAAGGATGGGAATTAAAATATTTGATTAAGTCCTCCAACCTGCAAATTATGGACACTGTAAAATGTGAGCAACAGAGAGCGAGTGAGAAATACTATTCCTTGGTTGATCTCTGAAGCGTGTGGGACAGCTTGTGGGAAAGCCTGGTTGTGCTCTCATAACAGCCCAGCTTTGCCCCTGAAGCCTTCATCCAGCTACACCTCGTGCCTCCTTCCCAGGGCTTTCTACTACCTCAGACCTTCACATCCTTCCTCCTCAGCTTTTACTGCCCCAGATGAAGAACTGTCATTCCAAGGAACTTGATTATTCCATTGCTTTATTCCATCCTTCATGTTTCCTACAGAAGCATAGCCCAAAAGGCCCTTTCCCCTCATGCAGCTCCCTTTTGATCACCTCTGCCTTCAGGAAATGAAACCTCAGAGTGGCATCTATCCTTGCTGTATCCTTGCCCATGCTTGCACACAAGGACTTCCCTGCCATCTCTACAAGGCATCGCTTTTCCACTGTGGTTCCAAGAGCAGTCAAATCTGTCATCACCTGAACTGAGAGAGGGACTGCCCCTAGACAGAGCTCATCTGCTCCCGCACAGCATTTCCTTTCCCTCATCCTCATTCCCCACCCGTGTTTTATGCAGGGAGCTTGGAAGCAGTGAGCTGTTTTCAGGCTTTGTAGCCAGTTTTTGGGTGGAACAACCGATTAGCTCATTGGGGCTGCACTGGTCCCCATGGGATACAGCATTCCCTTTCATTCAGAGAGAACAGCTGAGACACTTTAACCTTTGTGCACATTTAGAGCCAAAAGAGCATTCAGCCGTATTGGAAACAATGTGTAATTGAACTAATTGTTCTGTTAAAAAATAGTAAGTGGTGTAAGACTACAGAAGTAATTAGAATTGCCACGCCATTAGTATTAAGAAGCAATAATGTATACCTTATGTAAACATTAATCTGATAATTACCTTCTTTAACAGAGCTCTAGTATCAGTGTGTTTGGGGTGTTTTTTTCCTCTCCCCAGTGCATGAAGAGTCCAGAATTGGGGCTGCAAATCCCAGGAGGATGTTTTTATGGGGCTTTTGAAGGGCACAGCTCTTTTGGAAGGGTGGAGTTTCCCTTCCTCTCCCTGCACTCTCTCTAACATAGATATACATATACATACATAGCTATCTATCTATACATTCATGAGTGCATCCATGCATGTATAACCAGGGCTCTTAGGGAAGCTGCTAGGCTCCTAAGGGCAGAGAATTAGTGTTGCATTCCCTCTCACTCTTAGCTGTTCCTGTTTACTGTAATGGACAGTAAATGGTAGGTTTGCAAAGTCCACACTTCAACTAACCAGCTAAGTCCTCCAGGTCAGACATTAAAACACTCTGAGCCTATAATTTTTGAAAGATTCTTAATTTACATTGTAATTCTTGAAAAGTGACCAACTTTTCTTAGAGATAAGGACCAAAGACCAACCCAATATCCTAAAGCATGTATAAACTGCACAAGAAAATGAAAATGGGAATAACTATGTTCAAAATGGAGGTGGGTGGAGTGTTAATAGCTAGTTACCTTTCTTCAAATAAAATCAGCAGATGCAGGTGTGCCTTCATTTTGAAATGCTGTACCCAGATGGCTGATTATATTGGCCTTGGAAAACTCTCAGGTGAGTGAGCTTCCATAAAATGAAGCTAAAAACTGCTGTTCAAGACAAGAGCCAAAGATTAACTCACAGCTCTGTTGTGAAAAGTGTGCCATAGTGGAGAATGGATGTAGAAAAGAGAGATTGTATGCTGAATGCTGACAAAAAGCATAACCTTGTTGTCCACCCTACACTCACATCTCTATGCAAAATAAAAAAAAACCCTGAACATTGTGACTCTGAAGGCAGTCTTAAGTCTTTGTGACCGATGAACTTTCTTGTTCCTTTGGAAATAGAGGTTAGGAAAGTGTTCCTGGAGCAGATACTTTGTCTTTTTAAAAAATTACCTTTTCTTCTTCGCTTTCATGTTGTATTATCACACAGTGATAAAGCCAGCGGTGGTATGCTTTGTATAGCTGTTCACCTTTTCACAAATCTGCACTTAGCAGAAAGAAAGGAGCTTTATTTATGAAGACTGAGTTTTCTGATCTTTGTGCAGAAAATTTTTCAGAAGAGATCCTTTTCCTACTTCAGAAAATACTACTCCTGGTTTTTGTAGTCATACCCTCACAGCCTTGCTGAACGGAGGTTCCCACAGTGCCTAGCAGTGCAGCTTCAGACTCCTCAGTACCCAAATGTTCCACAGAAAAAGGATCTAAAAAATCCTCAAGATCTGCACTGCCTCTTCTGCACTCTCTGGCCAAGATCTTGCATTGAGAACATGCTTATTCCCAAAATGTGAGCTTAGATTTCCAGATTGACAGTATTAATGAACATCAGCCAAAATCTAACCCTTGAAATGGAAAACTTAAAACAATTTTTTTCATAGTTTCGTTATGACCATGTAAATATTAACCCGCTCACATGGCCTTTCATCCTCTGTTGGATGCAGAAGTGGTGGAGAGGGTGAGGTTTGCAAAGGGATGAGTCTTGGGGAGTAGGTCATGTTGTTTTTCTGTGCAGAGCTGGATGCAGCTGCAGCTTAAGAAAAACAGACCAGGAAAACCCCAGTGGATTGCACAAGATTTCTACCCAAGGTGGGGGAATTCTCATGAGATCGTCTGGGTTTTCTTTTGTTGGGTACATTTTTTTTAACCATGAATTCCTGACTCACCCATTTTGATGTGACCTAAAATTCTGACTGATGCTGTTTACTAGAGACAAACAGCTTGATAATTCAAATCCAGCCAAAGCTAGGAACTGATAGCCATTTATCTGGAGTCTTTTTTGATACAGCCTGTGTGAGTTGAGTTTGTCATCTTCATCCAGCCCTTAAACTCTGTTATAACTGAATTCAGACTAATTTGGAAAACGTTTCAGACAGGAATAAATCTTTACTGGAGGAGAGGTCAGAGGAGGGTAATCAGTATTATCCAGAGAAAAATACAAAGATTTCAAGAGCCTGCCTTGCTTAGCCTAACAAAATGAAAGCTGAAAGGGGAAGACTGCTTCCTATGCTGGGCTGGGAAACACCAGCAAGTGAAGAACATATGAAAAAGGAATAGGTCAACACCTACTGATGGTCATAAATCTGGGAAGGAAATAAGAGAGAAGTTGATGACAACTACAGCAGTGAAGTAGCCGTATAGGAATGAAAAATCCTAAGTAGTTTTAAGATAGTGTTAGGTCTGTTTCTGAAGGAGAGTCTGTGATATATCTGTCTCTACCATATGCTGCATTCCCGGTGGAGCAGGTATGATTAGTTGGAAGTCACTCTCATTCTTGATTTGGAAGTAGTCACGGGTGAGGACTTCTCATCTTCTATAAAGCAGACAAACCCCAGATCCCAGTGTTTTGCCTAGAGGAAATGGATCTCCTCACAGCCAGTACTTTTTTCAACTCTGATCATAGAGACTGAATACTGGTCAAGTATGAGGGGAGTGGACCACAGAAAGTGGCCAGCTTCACATGATTTTCCAGTTTAGAATCTCCCAGTGCCACTGTCATAAAGAGCATGCTGGGCAAGAGAGTCCATTGCTCTGCCCTGCCCCCCGCCCCGCCCCCCAGCATGTCTTAGTTTCTTTTATGTTCTTAATTACCTTCTCATCCATAAAATTGAATCCTTAAAATTAGGTTTGCAATCATATTTGTGGAGCAGTATCAGGAAGTCTGACATCAGATTCTCTGAGTTGGGTACATTGTACCCTGCAGCTTTTCCAAACTACTTGTCACACATCATCAGAATGAGGGTGAGGAGTCCCAAAAATATATTGGCAACCAACCAGTGAAAACGGAGGGGAACATGAACTAAACCACAGGTAGACACAGTTATGTGCAAGGTAAGATAAAAAAAAGCTTATTCAAGGGAAAATGAATAGTTCAGGGAAGTCTGGAGGCCCTCCCAGATCTACTTTTTACAACTCAGTGGTTCCTGTAACTGTAGTTTGAAAGGGTAGCTGATGTCACACAAGTCAGACTGCAGGGGAGCAGAGGATTTAGATACCTTTCATACTATTCCCAAGAATAGAAGGCAAAGCACAGTCACACTCAGACACTCAGACACTGAGGTCTGTGGCTGCCAAGGTGTCTGTGCAGATGAGGGCAAACAGATTGAAGTCAGTGTGACTGGAGCAAAGGGAAGCAGCACAAGGGGTGGAAGGGGAAAAAAGTGTCAAGGGTAGAAGTCTATTAGAAATCACTGTTATCTCTGGACAAAACTGTGAGTTGACTAGTTGTGGCCAACTACAACATACAGATTGGAGCACTCTGCATCCAGTGAGCACAGTAAGTCATCTGGCTGTTCCCATGACCCATAAACACTAAGCCAGTGAATGTGAAAGGCAGGAACAACAGGGAGATGCTACAGTCACTGCTGTGTCTCAATACAGGCAGAAACATGTCTGCAAAGGGTGCAGTCCAGTCACAAACTCAGAAGCATGTTTGCACCCGCACTCATTTATTCATCACCAACAGCATGTTGCAAACAAGCATAAGAATGCCAGTTACTTGCCAAGGCCCAGTGATTTCTCACGTCTGTCACTTGAGCTGGGCACAGCAACAACAGTGCTAGATTCCAGCTGCGTGCTACATGCAGCTCTGTATTTATGAGTTTCACATCGTGGAGGCATTTATTGTGGTCCCATTCATCTGGGTACTGCTAATACAACAGCAGCATGCCAAGCCCTGGGACATCTCACACTGGCGCGGTATAAGACTCACTGGTGGCAAACAGAGCCTTGATGCCTCCATCACAACATGACATCTAAAGATGAGCATGGGCACTCAAAAGGATTAATTGGCAACCATGTTAAGACACCCAAGAGGCTATGATACTATCATGATGCATGTTGTCATCTGTATGCATTCATACAGTTAATAAGAAAGCCCTACAATCAGCTGCTCCTGCTGTGGTTTTTGTTATTAACAAATAGCAAATGTAGCACAGCAACACTTTGCCACCCACATAAAAGCCCAGGATTTCACTGTGCTAGGAGATGTACAGAGTGAAAAAGGTGGCTCCTGTCCACAAATACTTCTCATCTAATTGCTTGGTGAAATGTCACCATCCACATATAGCCATTTGCTGAGCAATCCGTCTGTCATCTCCGCAATCTGCTAGGCAACATGACCATCAGCTTTGCAACGCCCAAGTGCTTGCACCGTTCACATAAGCACCGCTCTCTGCCAACCCTCTGTGGCTCCAGATTACCAAGTTGGTTGTATAAGAATGTTTTCATATGACACTGTGTATTAAAATCGATACTTGGCTGAAGCAGCAGCTGCAAATATTTTGCAGAACAAACCCTACAATTGCTTTCTCTGTTTTCAGCTGCTAAAGACTGACTAATAATCTCATACTATCCGGTACCTCCAAGAAGGGTTGGGAGTCTCAGTGTGTGCTGAAAGAGCTGAACGGTATGGTGTCAAAATTGCATCCATACTACAAGCCTCTCAATATGCTCATTCTGCAACTCTCAGTCCAACTTCTCATTTTGTTTCCCAAAACATGATTCTTCATTCTTCCTCATCATCCAGGGTCTTTCCTGTTTTTTCTCTTTGGCATCTCCATACTTCTGTAGGAAGTGCCAAGGCAAATCCCAAGGCAGGATGCAGGAGCACAGATGGTGTTTCAAGACCTCAGCAGAGGACCCAGCCCCAAAAGGAGGGGCCAGGAGCCACAGCTGCATTCCTGCCTGCAGGGATAAACAAGGAGCCTAAGACAAGGCACTCCTGGCCATCTGTTAGAAGTCTTGAGACAATAAGTATTTAGTGGAGGAAGAGAGAAGAGGAAGATGGAGTGTGGAAAGGATCATGGCATGGTATCAAAGACTTCATTAGAGTGTCATGGCTGCAGAGCCCAGCTCACTTCATCACAGCTCTTAGACCTGGAGCTTCACTGGTGAGACAGCAAAAGCTCAACAAGAGAGGAAAGAAGGGCTGGACAGGGAGGTTCTCCTTGGAGTAAGAAGGCAGGAACTGCAGGAATACCATGAGGGCAAGTTCTCACTGGAAGCACGGGCAGAAGAACTCTGGAAAAGAAAGGCTGGATGCAAGTCATATATGAATATGTATTGTGTGAGATCAAGAAGAGAGAACAGGAAAGTACATCCCACCATTGCCACAGGAAAATCCACCAAGGGTGGGATACTTCCTCACCCATCCCCACCCATTCACAGGCCAGTATGGCTTTGACAGCATCTGCATTTTTTTCCTACTCTGGACAGATTTCTAATTGTATCAGTCACACTGTACCAAAAACAGCACAGCTAAATCAGTTAGAATCAAGCATGCTTAATAGTGTCATGGCAGAAAATACACAGATTTGTCGAGGAGATGCAATGCTCTATGGAGGACTCCAAACCTCCATCCATTCTATTTAGGACTAATTCCTGCCACTGTTATCCATGCTGAATCATGTTTTACTGAAAGAGCAGTCCCACTGCAGCCAGCAGTCCTAAGGTGCAACACTCACCCCAAGCACTGTAAAAAGTGGCCAACAAGGATGATATCCTTTGCTAACGCAAATGCAGAAAAACTCTGAAGTGAATAGTGCTATACTATGGTTTTATATAATGAAGCCAGACTGCTGTTTAAAATACAAAACTTACCCTGGAGCTCTTTTAGCCCTTCATCTCTAGAGTATGAATCTGGACATTTCCTGGACAGTGTAGCCCAGTGCCAGTAGCTGGGCCCCAAAAGCTGCATTTGATGAAGCAGTAAAACAGCTGAATTGAACATATTCAAGTCTTTGTAATAAAAATGTTCCATCTCATCTTTTTCCCATGATGAAAGCCATGCAATTATCTTTTTAAATAGTTCTTCATACTTTCAATAAAAATAACCATTAAAAAAAAAGGTAAAACAGGAGAATTGCTTTGAAAAACACCTTAATTGATATTCAGAAGTCGATTTTCATCGTTTATTATTAAAACTGGTAAAAAGAAATCATCTCCTGTGGTCAGTCAAGGGGATTGGTAGGTTTTCATAATATTTTTTCCTTTTCAAAAGACTTTTGAGCTTGAATTCAGTGTAGTACTCCAGATAATTGTTGGACCAGGTAGCCATTCCAGCAAATAATCATACAGAAATTGTAATTGATATTTTATAATTAAAGTCCAAATTGAGAAGGAATAGTAATAATTAGTGGAGAAAGCACATAATAAGATAAGAAGTGACAATACAGCCAAGAGATTTCTTTTAGGCAAAGGAAGAAAATTATCCTTAAGCTTTCTTAAAGCAAAATCAGTTTCTTGCTTTTTGGGAATGGTTTTTGGTTTTCTTTTTTATTTGAAGTACACTTCAGACTTCAGGAATGATACAATTGTCTAAGGAAGAGTTAATAGTATCATTTGTATTATCTTATTCCCAAATGTCCCAAATAGGAGCTGCTCATCCTCACTGCTAAGTGTTGTGCAAATACAAAGCAGGAGAGAGCATCTGCCTCTCCAGGCTTCCCAGACTATCTGATATCTCAAAACATAGAGCCGATTGCAAGTGCTAGTAAGAATTTTTCAACTTCCACCCCTAAGGATTTTACCTTTCCTCCCTTTCCCTCATTAAAAAAACCTGGCAAACATTCAGACAGAGCTGGTGACCAAAGAGGTTCTGCACAACATGGGTTATAATGACTGGCCTGGCATAGAGGAGTACAGCAACTTCAAGCTGGCAGATGCCTGGGCAGATATATTCTGGGCTTGGACATTTTGGCATCCCACAAGCTCATCTCACATGTCTGGGGTTCTCCTTGTAAATCTGTTTCTGTGAAGATCCCCATGAACCATGAGAAAAAGCAGTTTTCACCACCAGCTCTCATCATTGTTCTGCTGTGGGAAAGAGTTCCATTGAGCAGATACTCCTCACTTCCATGCCGCATCTACCTGAGCCTTTCATACCACATGATGGGTCCAGGGAGAGATACAAAAAGGTTTATACTGGAAGCTATGTAGAGCCTTGGGAAAATGTCATTTCTGCTTTGCAGGGTTCCTCAGACGCTTACAGATGCCATTTAGTCACATTTACTTCCTGATATACAGTATGACAAAAGGAAAATAAAACCTAAGAGCTCTCTCTAGAACATTCTCAGAAATGGCCTCTCTTCTTTCTTCTACTCTTTCTTTTCTAATTAATTAAAGCCATGCAGGGTGGTAACAAAGAATCTAAAACTGAGAAGAATGTATTATAAAAAAACTATTTTACTAAAGCATTAAAAAAATGCTTCTTAGTTCTGATTTTTTAAAGGCTGTTTTGTCATCTCTTTGTTTTTCCTTGTACCCTGCAATTATCCTTAAGAAGCCCTTCCATGCAGGTTTCCTTCCATCACTGGAGGCTCAAGGTCCAAACAGATTTTGTTCTGTTGGTTGAGGAAATTCTAGGCTTCCTTGACACTTGAGACCTCAGGCTTACTACCAATCAAATGCAAAGCTAATCCACTACACCATTTACTTCCCTTAAAATATCAAAGTTTGCCATTTTGAAATAATAATTGTAATGTATTTAGAAAGGTACTTTGGAGGGGTTTTTTTAACCTATCCACTTACAGAAACTGATGAAACATAATCAAATTGCAACCAATATTACACGCTAATGTAACAATAACATTTGTATTACCTGGGAACAACGTAGGATTATGAATCACAAGCAGTCTAAGGTCAAGGTGAAAAAATGTAGTCATCCTGTTACCCTATACTATACCACAAAAGTATCTGACAGTATTTCTCCCTAATAATACCGCAATCTCTGTTCATTTCTAACTGTAAGAATGTACCAGAGACCCATAGCACCAGTCTGCTAAAATGTCTTTAGCTGTCCTCTGAACTGAGTTTGACTTAAACAGATTCTTTTTTCCCCATATTTTCTCTTCATATTTTGTTCAGTCATATTTCTTGGTATTACAGTACTCCTCCATGACATTTTTCTTCATTTCTGCTGTTCCTTACCAGGTCATACTTTTCAATATTTGTATTAAAATTTGGATGACAATTGGGACATATATCTGTTATCTTAACACTACTTAATTTCATACCCTACACTTTTGAACATTTCTGTTGGTTTCTGGAATGGTTCCTGGGTGTTCTGCTCATCAGTGCTGTTCTCTAGATTAATTTAGGCTACAAATGTCTTATTTTGTTTGACTAAGATTCCCCAGTCACATATACCTGCTTCTTCTAGGTGCTGCATTTCTCAGGTTCTCTTCCCTCCACTCCTCCTTCTGATTTCTGCCTGCAGGTCACACTGATCTCCAGTTAGTTTTTACTTTAACTAGACATATGAGTAGTCAGAGTTTGTCTGTTCAACATCCACGTAGGCACGTATAGGCAGTAAGTGTCAGATTTCACAACCACATTCACAAGCAGACACCTGTATCTGGTTTATGGTTGCAAACTCCTGTTATAGCCAGTGGTAATTAAACCAAAACAATTAGCAGAGCCTGGGGAATGATGCAGTTCATCCTAAAATAGCCATCTAAAAATCCAGTTGATTCGGTATAGACACCTAGCATAATTTTAGATGCTCTGTGGTACCCAACGTAGCGTCCAGTGGGTATCCCAGAAGAATGTATGTCCTCTATGGGTCCTGGACCATACTAACCCCAATGGCTTGTGTGTCACCGGGCTGGATGACTATGTTTAGTCAGATGATTTGGATGGGTCCTTATTGGCTGGTTAGCTGAGATCACAGCCTGTAAAACGTAGGGCTCAGCTGCCCACACTTTTGAATCCTGCGCTGGTTTAGATGCTCCAGTTTAACCAACTTTTGCAAGGAAGTCTGTAGGTCATGTCCATACATGGAGGTCTGGGATGGCCTTCAGTCACTCAGACGCCTACATTCAGCTCCCTGAACCTCTGCCATAGCTCTCTCCAGATTCTGATGAGATCTAGGACAGCCAGTGGCATGTAAACACTGAGATATATGTGTCTCCAACCCAAGTCAAGTCTTGCCCAGAGATAAGTAGTTGAGTAAGAAATCTAATCTCCTGCACCACTGTCACCTCACCAAGGGGACCATGCAACATGCAGCAAGGGGACTCAGGACCCGTAAGGAAAGAGGTATGGAAGGGAAGCTGAGATGTTTTCCATAAGCATTTATTCATTCATGTATTCATTCATTCATTCATTCATTTCTTAATATTGGAACCAGTACTTGAAGGTTTATGTTAATTGGCAACAAATGTATTCGATTTAAATTCTCTGACTCAAAACCATTTCTTTTTGCCTGTAGCAGATGAGTGACTCAAAACCTCAGAGTTTAGACTAACTTAAGTAACTTTTACGGCCCAGAAACTTTGCATCACTTTTCATCTCCTTATTTCTTAACAATTCCAATTTACTCTTTAAATAATAATAAAAAAGGCTCTTGTCCAAACCTGCATCATTAAAAATATGGAAAAATCCCACCAGCATAAAAATAACTGTTTCTAAAGGAATCCATCTACCTATAACAGAGCCAAAGGGGCTCTTTGCACACAGATGTGTTCACACAAGTGAAAGATCCCATTTTTAAAGAAGGGCCATAGTTACCTTCTGTCAGTCAGAAAGCGATAAACCAGTGAGAGAAAGCAGGAGCTTTGTGCAGCTCATCTGTATTTTATAAGTGGACATGTCTATTTGGGTGACTTTTCATGTCTGTCAGGCAGGGAAAAAACAGAACAGTTTTTGTAATGCCAGGTGAAAGGCTGCTGGGTGACCTGCACATCCATGATCATGCCAGTTAGCACTATTACTCCACTCACTGGAGGGGTTTATCCCATGATCCTCCATGTCAGCTGAGGCATCTGCTGCACCCCTTCTTCAGTTCCGTGGGCCAGTCATCCCAGAGCCCTTGGCAGCCACAGTGAAGAAGCCATCAGCTGTGAAGAAACAGGTAAACCACACAAAGCAAACTGACCACATACCGTCATCTCTGTGTGCAGCAGCACTTCAGACTTTAGGAGTTTTGAATATTCAGCACAAAAATGAAATGATTATTTAGTATGAAACTGATTATCAGCAATGTTTTTGTGCCAAAGCTGAACTTAATAACGAAGTTTTACAGATGCATGCTATTTTTTATGGATCCCCATCTGCCTTCTTTTAATTCCTGAGTTAAAAAAATACAATCATCTAATTAGGGAGAAAAATAGTGCCAAGTGACCACTGTGCACTGAAAATAATAAGTAACTTGTAGTCTGATGAATTAATTGCAGAAATACAGTTGACTGAACACATCTAAACTATCAAGAGCTGTACTTACTTCTGTAATGAAGAGAAAGCTGACCTTATCTGGTAATTCATTTGTAGTGAATAATCTCATTGCCTTCAACCAAATACCTCTGCATGGTCAACAAGTTTCTTTAGACAGGCAAAAGGGCAAAGCAAGGGAAATGTTTATGCAAATCAGCTACGGAAAAATGCTAAGATGTTGAGATTTCCTTGAAAAAATGAAAGAAAAAATTCAAAGATGTCATATGTTAGTCCATGCCCAGTATCAGTAAGAGGGAAAATACAACTATGTGTGTTGATTTGGACTTGGAAGTTTTAGAAGCCTAACCAAAGATAAACCTATATTTCTGATGCCAGGCAAGGGGCAAAACCTGTTTTGTAAACACTTGCGTCAGCAGGTCAGAAATTGTATGAAGATAAACTGGGCTTTTATTGAGACAGTGAGGGCTATATCTTTGAAACTTGTATCTGACAGTAGGATAAATTCCTGAATCAAATGTTAAACTGATTTAAATTGCTGTTTAAGAGACCAGATACCTAAATCCCTATTTAATAAATGGCCTTAAAGCTTTAATTTTGCTCTCAATTACAGCATTTTAAACTGTCTTCAGAGTAGTTATTTTGGATTTACATTAGCACAAGTGAGATTAGAATCGGAGCCTGAGGCGGTTCACACTCCATGCAGTACTCAACAGCAGAAAGACAAGGTTTGAAGAGCACTGTAGCACACTGTAGAGTGAAATAACTTGGATTTTTCTGTGGATTTTCATCCTACAGAAATTATAAGATATTTTGAATGTATGTTCCTTTGCACTTGTTCACCTACCAAATAAAAACATTAGTTACCATCCAGAGCATTTTATTTAATTTCCTACTCTGTTTTTAAAAAAAAAACAACACACAACAAAAATCAAACAAGCTTTAATCACTTGACTGCTTGATCTAAGCTGTGTTTCCTTATGTTATTTACAGAAATTACAGCCCGGCACTTTAAAAGGAGAAGAAACCCATTGAAAAAAGTAAAGAAAGGTGAACAAAATAGTTCATGTAGGAGCCATAGGACAAAGAAACTGTAAGGTTATGAAGAATGTAATGGTATATTGGGGCCTCTCATGGGAGTTAATCAAATAACAAAGTCTGTAAAATGCCACTGAATGTATCTTCTCAGTTCATGGTGGGATCAATTATTCCTCTGTGCTCTTTGCTAGGTGTTTCTATCATCCATTCTTCAAAACCTCTTCCATGTCAAGTATTCTAGAGGTGCTTTCTTTTTCACAGTATGTTTCTGTTTGCCTATGACATTTGTCACACCACTCCTTGGAGACTTTTTAATCCTACAATAGGGTTCATGAAAATGTTTAGTTAACAGTATACTTGATACCTTATATGCTGGCTGAATCACTTGTCCCCAGAGAACTATGAAATTGAAATAAACCCCATCCTCTGTTTTCCATTTTGATTCATCTGAATTAAGCGGCTTAATTCAGAGTTGGAAAACTGCATAAATTACTGAGACTGTCTTTCCTATATTATCTGCCATAAAAATCATCCTTTAAGTTGATTCAGTTATTTCACAAGTGAGGTTCTCCTTTGCAGTATAAAGGATTGGCATCATAATATTCCAGCTATCTTAATTATGGCCCTGAACTACTCCATACTCAATTGAAAGTGATGGGAACCTCCTGAGGTGACCCAGCCTCTCTGAAACATGAGAAGCAAGATGACTGCCATCGATGCATTATATTGGAGGACTGGCTCCTCAGCATAGTTTAGACAGAGGGATGCCATCAAACACGTGTACTTGGTGACATTAGAAAGGCCTCAGGCACCCTGCCAGACCTCCAGCACTACCACAGAGGGTGCAGGTCTCCCAAGGTCTCTTCTGAGTCATGTCTGTCTGGTCAAGAAGGGTGTCTCAAGTACCCCAGGACACTTCAAAGGGCATTTTTCAAACACATTTCAAAGTGTTTCGGTGCTAGAATCACTCCCTAAATGTTTAGATGCTTAAGCACTGCTCAATCTCTGGAATCCCTGTCTCCAATGAGTCTCCAGTTAGTCCTTGATGGTTTGGGTCTCCCGGAGCATGGAGGGGAAAGCTGAACTGTGCTCTCTGAGGAAACCAATGGGACTGTCAGCAGAAACCAGGCAAGGTTTACTGACAGTAGCATAATGCAATAAGTCTTGCATAGTATCACTTTTTCCACACACTACATTGGCTCCTTTAACTTCTTTCTAAAACTGTAGCCATCCCCTTCTTTGATGTTGGCCACAACTTTTAAATGGCAGCTGTCTTAGATTAAAATATCCTGGCACCTTTCTGTGTTGACTGGCAGCATTTCTCTTCCAAGCTTTTGTGTGGTGCACAGAAGAAGATGCAGAGCTGAGGCTCTACGTGTAAACACAATCATAGTGTTTGTGAGGCATCAGCCTCTAGATTCAGCAGAAGAATTAAGTCCCTCTGTGCTCCCTGACTCACTGATTTCAGTGGGGTTTGGGTCAGACATTAATTTTACATCTCCCTCTTAGTGTTCACACCCATTCCCAGGCAGAGTGACTTGGTTGCTGTGCATCTATAACATGTTTGCTGTATTTAATACATAGCTCCCTGCTTTTTTTTAATCATAACATGTACTTGTGGAAGCCACACATGTTCAGGGAAAGATTAAGTCTTAAATGACTGTTTCCTTGAGGCAGAAAAACAATCTGAAAAGATTTTAAAAGAGATAAGAATAAAAACACTAACAAAAATGTATTGATTATATCAGTCTCAGTCACTTGACTAACCACTGTCTTTCTCTGAGTTTCATGTTTGTAGAAATCTGTTGAGCTTGACAGAGGTATTCCAGTGTGAAAGGAGAGCAGTGCAGTGATGAAGCAGGCCCTTGGTTTACCAGATAACCTGTTTAAATCTCACTGCCTGGGGTTTCCTATTTTCTGTATGTCTTCCTGAATGGAAAATTTGTTATCATGGTGATGTTCAAGGAGTAGTCTTTGCTTTCCCCATTAATTGGCTAAGCTAGTATATTGGCAGTTGTCCCAGAGACACTGATAAAATAGAGTGTATATATAACATATATCATAAAGTTTGCCTGGTATAAATAAAAAGGTCATCACTGTTTTCCTTGTTGCTCTTCCCGTATGTGTTGTATTTTCTTTCTCAATATTGTGCTCTGTCTTGTTTTCTGTTGAGATATTTTTGCTAATGGTAGTATAAGGGTAATTTAGAAAGCTATTGAAAGAATATGGGAACATTTAGCTGATAAAAGACAGTGTTGTCCTAAAAAAACCTATGGAACCAGGCAAAATGTCATTGATTCACATGTTTGTATTATATAAAACTGCATGCATCACATTTTTACATTAAATTTGAAAAATGAGTCTATGATGGATAACAAACCTTTTAGTTTGTGCCTCTTACTAAGTGCACTTAACAACCCTACCGTATGATCCCAAACAGCTGGAAGTCTTCGAAGTTCTTCAACAAGGAAACAGTCTCATTCTGCTATCATTCTGTAACGCAGTAATACCCCAATGAGCACACTTGCTAACAGCGAAAACTAAGAGAATAGAGAAGCTAAGCATCAATGAAATATAACAGATATTTTGATTTGAAAAGCCAAGAAGCTTTATGCTCTAGTAATGAGAAAATTCCTTAATTTCAGACTGACAAAAATAACTGTTTCAGACTGAATCTTTCTTTCTTTTCAGTGACCTTCAGCTTCCTCATTACTGTAGCACATAAGGTAATGAGCACGTCAAAGAAACATGAAGGTAGTTCCTATGTTCCCAAGAATTTAGTTTGTCCAGTAATTGAGATGCATTTCTTTTAGCTTGTAGGGTTACTTCCAGGAAAGACATCTCAGTTAATTGTATAGCAGTTACCCTGCTACTCCTGAAACTCAGTGGTTCATGAAGGTAGCCTTTCCAGCCTAACAGCTATTGGAAATCCCCTTCTGGGACACATAGCAGTCTCCACATGTGGTACAGAGCTGAATCCTTCTACCAATTTCACGTCAGGTAGCTATCACCTTTGAAACTCTCTCTCACCTGCATACAGCATAAAGGAAATTACCCTTCCTTCACAAGCAGAAACCCTTCTGTCTGGTTTCTTACTAGAAACATAACTTTCTTCCATTTACGAAGAAAAAAAGATGCACATTGTGCACATTCCATACATGCAGTAAGCCTCCTCAAGTGTGTACAGTTCACATAGCATCTCTTCAGGCATCAGTGTCTCTTTCATCCTGTGGAGTAATTAAGGTTATAAAGTAATCTGTGAGAGGAGCAGAATAATGTGAACCTGAACAAGCTACTCCCTTACTGCTCCAAAACCTGCAATCAAGGTACTTGATACTCAGAAAGGAAGCAGCCTTATGATCCTAGCTTGTGTAACTGACACTGTCTGACTTTTTTAGCCTCTTTGTCCTTCTAGCATCAACAGGCTTTCACCTTCTGCTTCCTGAACACCTTATAAGAATAGTTTAAATTCCTGACTGGTACTGAGCTGCCTTCCTCCCTTGTTCTGCCATGCCTCAGGCAGAGCTTTACCAGGAGCAGGGCTGGAAGAGGGGAGTCGAATGTACTACAGATAACCCATGCTGAAATTGCTTCCTCTTGTTCTCCAGATAGTCATTCAGAAACATGAGTCCTGCTACACTGCCTTCTCTACCCTTTCTGCATTGCTCTGGTGGTAAATGGAAATAAGATCCTATTTTCTTCTTCCTCCAAATTCTGATTTCCTACTGTAGTCCCCTCAGGCTGGTAGTGTTCTTCATCATCCCAAAGCTGGTGTGAACAGTTCTGGCTCTGTTGTGTCACACACCACTCTGTCTGGGGAGAAGACTGGAGGACTGGGTGAAGCAGGGAAGTGGATCTTCAGACGATTCATAACCACTTACCTACAACCCTACAACCAGTTGGGCACCTCCCAGACTGAAGATGTTCACTCAGCAGAGAAGTGGGAAACTTGGATCTTTATAAAACAAAGCTTTTAAAATCTGGGGACAGTGAACAAGCCTGAAACGTAAAACTTGCACTGGCAGTTTTTGCTGCTCCCACCATAAAATCTTGTGTTTCATGCACAATAGGTAAAACAAATTTTGCATCAAATTTGAGCATATTTTTGTACATATTTCACTAGTAAGTATCAGGAAAAACTTATTATTTCACATAGTGATGACCTGATGTACCTTATTTCTCTATGTACCAGTTATTTGAACCCGTCCTCTGCTCTCTCATGAGCTGTTGTTGATTACATCTAACATGTTATCTTTTAAACCCAGCATGAAACTAATTACTGACACCCATATCTCAGGGCACCTTGGCTGCAGCTCTGATTATTCTTAGCTCTAGATCAAGAAACCCCACTGACATTTTATTTTATAAATTCTTCATTTATAGATATTCTCTATGCTATGTCTGTACTTCAGGCACATCTTTTAGACATGGAAACATGGTCAAGGACAGTTGCTTGCCCTAAGCACTAGCATCGCTTTCCCACTTTCCCAAAATGCTTTTTAACAAAATCTGCACGGGAACTTTGTCCATGGAGCAGTTATACCAGGAGCCATGCTAGCGGCCTCAACAAATTACCTGTCAATGAGCCTGATGTCATTAAGGGAAGGGCCTTTTCTGTTTCTTTTTTGAGATTTAGTTTTGTTGCCACAGATTAAGGCTTTGATCTTCTTTTTTGGTTACTTTACCTTATTATGGTCTCAAAGTCCATGGAGAAAACCCCCTGAGTGCAAAGTGTGCCTCTCTTTGCATTTCTGTGAAAGGCTGGCTGTAAGGTCCCATGAGGCAATGTGCTCCCAATCAGTGTCAGGAGCTGGGGAAGCACCAGAGCATTCTGCCCAGCAACCTTCTTTTGCCAGGACGTTTCTCCAAAGCTTCAGCGAAAGGATGAAAATCTAAAATACTCTCCAAGTCAGGAAGTTTCTATTCTTTATACATGTTTCTCTGACTAGATTAGAACCTTGATGCTAAGAACCTCAGCTGCAAAAAGGGAAAATCCAAGCTTTCTTGAAGTAAGATTGAGGGCAATGCAAGGCAAAAATCTGAGGTGTTTTGCATAGGCTAGGTTACAATACACTGAGAGGAATATTTCCACACTTATGCAGTCCAGTGTGTTTCATCCTGGGCTCTTTAAAGTCCTGTCTGATTAAATATGAGTCATTAACACTTGTTAAGAGCTTGTGAAGAATAGGAGAGATGGTAGAAGATGGTTGAAAGTTAAACAATGTATCTCATTTGAAAAGGGTAGGGACAGGATGATTTCAGGGATGGTAGAGTTGGCAGTTCAGTTGCTAGAATACAGCAACAACCAGTCAGCAAGATTATCTGTACACTTCTGCAGGAAAAAAAAAAACAGCGTAGGAATTGGTGTAGATTTGTCAAGGTGAAATTGTGTTAAACTGATCTAATTTCCTGCTGCAACAGAGTCTGGGGCTTTGCAAACAGAGGCAAGACACTGTTGTCTTACATCTCACCTTAGAAAGGCTTTTGAACTATATCACACAGATTCTCATAAGGAAATTGGGAAAACATAGTATAGGAAGGATGAAAAAGAGTTTGGGAAAGCTTCCATTGGGCCAGAAAAGGAAGGACAAACCAAGGGAAGTAGGGTCTTTCTTGTTGGTGGTGCTGTTTGGTGCATGCATAGAAAAACAGATAACATCATGGTCATTCAGCAGGGCACTGGAGGGCAGATCTAGATTTCAGAATGAGAAAGTGTGTTAAGAGAAACTGTGCAGTAGGGTGCTGCAAAATAGGATTGGGTAATGAATTTGGAAGTCCATCAGGAGTAGGATAAGAAGATGTTTAAGAGAGATGCAGATTAGATAACAGGAAAAACTTTCCAGGACTGGGAATACTGAGGCCATATAACAACTTGCCCAGCAAGACCACGCAGTACATATCTTGTAAAATTTACCAACAAACAAACTTTACATGGACTCCCTGCTCCTCCTTTTTTTAATCCTCTTACTTTAATTTTATTTTTTCTTCATTTTCTTCCTTCCCATCTTACAGGAGTAGATGGCAGCTTCAGGTTTCTTCCAGCTCAATGACAGTACACAAGCCCAGAGGTGCTGAAGATAACTACTACTTTCAAGAGTGGGAGGAAGTGAGAGAGATTTGAGTGCAAGCTATGGATACATCTGACAGATACAGTCACCCTGAGGGGATTAGCAAAAGACATTTAATTTTCACTTATCAACAACAGCCTTGCCCTACAGGGAAACGTGAGCCCATCTCAAACCCCACCATTTAATTGCTTTGAGCTATCCATCCAGTGCTGCCTTTTGCCTCTACAGTCTCTGAGGGTGCCCCTGTCTCACACATGCGTTCAGGCTCTCAAACATTATGTACAGCAGTGAAGTACAATGCCAGGGTGACTTAGGGTGACCTCTCTTCTGATATCCCAATGATAGCAGGGCCCTGGAACTCTCTGACTTCCTTTCTACCAGTTGTAGCAATCTCCACTGCTCTTGGTTGCAGGCAACACCCATGCAGACACACCTACTCAGTGCAAGAGGAAGCCTCTGTCTGGAGCAACTCAGCACTACCATCCCTCTGTGCACCATGGGCCACCCAAGAACCCTCTTGTCCCCTCCTCTCCACCACAGCCTGGGAGCATAGGGACTAGATGGGAGGTTTGATCCCCCAGATCTGATCAGGTTCACTGCTGCCTTTCCTCAGCTAGGAATGAGGGGAGGTTTGGCCTATCCAAAAGTGTTTTCTTTTTGCAAATGTTCTGCTTCAGAGATAGTCATTTACATCTCCTTTGGGACAGTCACCAGTCTCACAGCAGAGCAGGTAACAACTGGCAGAAAAGAGAAACAGAGCCACCACAATTCACATGCTCCCAACCACGACCTGCTGTGGCTTGTTTCCACAGGACCCTGGGAAGCTGCAGTACCACCCCGATAACAGCTGATACAAATGTTACACCATAGGATGCCATTTGTATTTCTTCTGACAAAATATTTTCTATTCCCATTTCCCTGAGTCTCAGCTCAGGAAACTTGGCATAGTGTTACAAAGGATTGTCAGGATCAGATTTGTTTCTTAGTCTTTGGAGAATGCTTGAGCCTCCTAGCTAACATGCACTGTACACCACACTTTGCAAAAAAAAACCAGTGTTAAACTTGCCAAAACATATTTAACTCTGGCTTTATTTTCCATCTCTGCTGTTTCCTAGGGATGAAATAATGCTTTTAATGCCCTGAGTAGGCGTGGTTCTGAGGTACGTGAGCCCCAGAGATGCTCAGAGAACAAACTGAAGGTGCAGAGCCCAGGGACTCTCTAGAGAGTAAGCGACCAGGCCACAAGTTTGATTCACTGATTTGCTATAGGTCAAAGAGGAGCTAATTGGATGACACTGTGCAGGATGTATCATCATTAAGTTACTCATGTTTATTTTGCTAGTGTCTTAAGACTGGCCATGGATGGATCCTTGTTGTACAAGATTAGCTGACAGTCCCTGACCCATGGAAGTTACAGTTCAATAGCTGGAGAAAGGGTTGGGAAAAGCATCTAACACATGCAAGCAGAAACATTCATGCATCATATTGATCTCAGAGTGCTATATTTTATTTCTGTCTCTGTGTATGTAGGTTAAATAAGTACAGGTAAGATAAATGGAAAAGTGAATGCAGGAGAGATGAAAGAGAGTAGATGAGACAAGAACAAGAGGGACAAAATACACATTTTATAAAATTGAATTTATATTTGACCCAGAAACCCTATATTTTTGCTGGGTCTGGAATCCAATCCACATGTTTGCACACACGTTCTGCAGCCATAGCCCCATCCACCTGGGGAGGGCTTGAGGAATTTTTTGCGTGAGAGGTGCAGGCTGTCTGTCAGCCATGCAGGTTTTTAAGTTATTCTGCCTGTTTGTGTCTTTCATCCAGCCACAGGAACACAGCTCCTAGTTTCATTTCTATTACTGGCAAGTACCCATCCACCAGTTCCATCTGTTACGCTTAGCCTGCCTGACACACGCAGCAGAATCCGTCCTGAGGGCAGGCTGACAAGGGGCTGGTGCACACTTGCATTTCCTACCAGTGACTGAAATGTATATAATGGCATTTTCCATGGGTGGAAAGTGGGAGGGTACCCAAATGTCAGAGAGAGGTTTGATGTCAATACTTCCAAAAGTCAGTACTCCACAGACAAGATGGCAACCCCATTTGAACCTTTTCATACTTCTACTCTTAATCTTGTCTCCAAAACAGGTCCCCTACAATCACGTTTAAGAACTGTTGGGGTATTTCCAAGTTCTATTCTCTGCCATCTGGGGATTTTCAGTGAATTTCCTCCTTTCTGCTTTTTTTCCCTTTTGTGCAAAGGACATGATAGCAATATATGAATGTATTCAGAAACTTTGAGTTCTGTCCATTTCCAGCTCCCATCTGCTTGGACAATTCAGTTTCTCATGACCCTTCCTTCCACATCAGCTACCGGTACCATCCACATGGTGACTTGTCCGTATAGCAGATTTATTTTTCATCCTTAGATTACTTGTGAAGAGGTAGTGCCCAGCCCTCCCATGCTTCTTCAACTGTTGCACATGCAACTTTGTCTTGAATTGCTGCAAGTGGCCTGGAGAAGTCACCCCAGCTGGTGAAAGCACTGCTACTGAAATCTGGGAAACGTGGCATCAAACTCTTGCAGTTTTAGGGAGTATTAGGGAGCCTGAAAACAAAACTGATAATAGACTAACAAGCAGAAAAATTATGTCTGTCATCAGATGAGGTCTGCATAAGACCTTGGAAGTATTGTGTGGAGGAAACACATATGGATGGGGCAATATCCAAATATAATATCCAGCAATATGACACTGACTGAGTAAAGGTATTGCTAGTGATTCTAACACTTATATGTGCTATATGTATGGATATCTAGCTGACTAAAACAACGTAAAGCAGGTGTGTGATAGAAGATGGAGACCAAGGAGAACACATTATGCAGTGTAGAGAAGATTAAATACATATAGAAAGGAAAACCCCTCTTTGAACATATGTTCTGGACAGCCAGGTCCCATCCTGTGCTGCCTGATCACTGGCACAAAGTATACCTGTAGCTTTTTCCCATTGTGCCCTGGGTATGGAACCCTCCTCAATGAACCTGGTGCAGCTGAACTGTGCAGCTCATGAAAGCCAAATCCTGGGTTAGGATCAAGGATTGCAATAGCTGGCTGTGGCAAGGATGGAGCATAGGATCCAGCACATAGTGTTGACCAAGGGACACCCTGTGCTGCCTGCATGTTCTCAACCCTCACGCTCTGCAAAAGGCTGCCCAGAGCCCAGAGCCTGTCAGACCTGTCAGGCAAAATCTTTTGAGAACCCCCAGCTTTTGTTTCCACCCTCATAATTCTGTGCATGGCCAGCTCTGTAGATCCATCTGCTGTGCTCCCTGCCCTCAGAAGCAGACTCTGGTATTCTCTTATTAAAGCAGCTATGAACTGATTTCCACACTGAATCAGCACAGCAGTGTAGCAGACCTGCACACAGCTTCTAGCAAGGCTACAGCTAAATGGCACCTTTTATCCATGTAGCAGGTCTTCCTTCCCCTTCTCAGTGTAATGTAGTTTCTTTTTAAGTACTAAGCTACCTTAAAGACACCAGTCTATTTAAAGTAACATATATAAAAATTGTATAAAAATCAAGCAGTTTTCCTAGTAAGATTTGGCACCTGATAGCAGCTCTGAACAGCAGTTCCCCTCTGTGGCAGACTAGTAGGGCTGTATCCCTGTGTTCCGCATAAAAATTCACACAGCTCATTGTATTAATCAGTTTTCTGCAGGTCACAGCTCCTTCCACACCTTTTTACTTGTCACACAGCAAAACATATGGCCCTTACCCATTATTGCTCTGTATTTTCCAAATTCATGTATGGATCCTATTGCCATACCACTTGCAAGCTGTTGTTTATTAAAGCAGAGAGACCCAGGTGTTTCTTCCCCGTTTATGCCAGTGTAGGCAAGCAAACTGTGCAGAGATGGAGTCCCTCTTATGCTTCACTGCATTCTTGCCTGTAAGCTACTTGGATTTTTTGTGACCTCCATGTACACGTGCAATAAGCTTGCTGACTAGAGGAAGAAAAAACCCCTTCTCCTGAGTTCTGCAAGGTTATTAAAGCTGTTCAGGTCAACATTAAAAATACCCTGTGGTTCTACATCTCTGTAATTAATGGCTGGCAGACCAACACAGAGGAAGGTCTCAATGACTCCATGTCTTTTCAAGGTACTGTACCTCCAGAAGGGCCTGACAAACGAGGAATAACCAAAGGAGAGCAAGATACCCTCCAGAGGAACACCAGGCAGAAGTACCCATGTTACTCTATCATCTCTGCTCTTTGCAGAGCATTGGGTTCACTAGGTTCTCAAGGCTACAGTTCTTTTATTTGCCAGTGGGAAATCTCTTCTTTGCTGAGGGAAGTATGTGGCAGCAGTGGTTCAGGATGAAATCTGTGAGATTTAATGTGTTTTGCCTTTCTCATGGGCTCCCTAAGTCCCACAACAGCAATTGTCTTGAGAAAATCACCAGAGTTTTTTAGTGCTACATTGAAAGTGCCAATTAAGGAGCATAGTAAGAAGGAAGAGGGAACACGCTTGGGGAAAATGCTGTTGAGAAGGATGCAAGATGAAATGGATTACCCCTCTGTCAGCTTTTAGTGGTTCTAACCCAAATGTCCCATTTTGTCTATTCTGGACAGGAGGTACAACAGGGAAGGAAACAGCTCTGATGGCTGATACATATTTTCTACGGTTTCACTAGGTATTTTGCCCCAGTTGGTTTCATTTTTATACAATAGCCTGTCTAATGAAGTTGTTCTGTTGTCCTTTCCAACAGTTTTGAAGTACAGCATGTGTTGATTATCTCAGTTGAATGAATCTGAGTTCATTTATAAGTTGCTTTGTTTTGACTTTTTTTTTTATTTCTTTGTTCTTCCCTTCTCGTCTAAAGCACACAGAATTGTTTGTAAGGGGGAAAACATATAAACAGTGTGATTCAGAACAGCTTGTTAAAAATTTGCTTTTGCTGTGTGTGGAACCCAAGCTTTTCCTCTTTCCTCTTTTCCTCTTTCTGTCATACAGAAAGCATTAGCTGTTTGCTCTGGGACAAGAAAACCCTCTTTTCTTCTGACTGTAATAGCCTAAGAAATTATTCTTTTCAGCTGAAATGCTGTGTGTTTTCCTTTAAGAAGAAGACAACATTTCACAAAAGTTTGAATCAAACTCATACACCTATTACTTTATTTTTATGAAAATTATGAAACTGATCAGAAACAAATCTTCTTGCCATGGCATGAAAAACCTCTTTATTCTTTTTTTTCCTTTCTTCTTTTTATCCAGCTCAAAGGAAGGCAATGACAGCTTTACTATCTTTCCACTGAAACAGAATCAAATCCCATTCCTTCAGCTGAAAAACTGTGTTGGCTTATTCTTATGAGCCAGCCGGACCTGCAAATGCAAACTGCCATGAAAGTCGACTTCAAGAGTTGAAGTAACTGAACATCTGTTTAGTACTCACACAAGCATACGCATTCACTGAACATCAGCCTATATGTCTGGGGCTACACACTGACATAAATACATCTAATGAATGATAATTATGAGGTAGTGTTTTGTTCTGGAGATGTATCACTGTATAAGCTTCCTTAAAAGAGTACTACAGTCTCCCCATGGAGACCAATGTGTTTGAGCCTGCTTCTATGGCTTCACTTGTCTGGGCAAAATGCAGAAGCAAGAATGCTTTGAATAAAAAATTTGAAGCTGACTTGCTTTGAATAACAAATAAATAATGTCATGCAGGTAGGGATGCAGTTCTGACTTAGAATCACCAGCCAACTGGGAATGGTTTGCATGAAGGGGAGAGGTGCGGCACTGAAGCCAAGGGCAGATGTCTGGGCTGGGAAAGGAGGAACAGGGGCCCTGGAGCCTTTGCCAGCCCTTGTGTCTCCCATCTCCCCGCACCCCAGGTGTTCTTGCTTCCCAGGCAACAGGAGGAAGAGCAAGGTATTTGCCCTGAGCCACATGGACAAGGTTCAAGGAGCCAGGGGTGGATGGGCAGAGGCAGACAGGGCAGTGGGTGGAGTGACCGTGGGCTCAGAGCCTCGTTTGTGGTCATGGCACTGCCTGTGGGTGTGGGTATGGTCCTGCCTCTTCCACTGAGCCCATTCCCTCTCCCTCTGCAGTGCCTGACAAGAAGATGCTCTTCAGGGGCTGCATCCGTCGCTCTGGCAGGTCTGGGTACACAGGCCATAGGGAGCTGTGCTTCAGTGAAGACAGACATTTCGTCTGGACCCCTGATGGCAGGAGCCAGCAGGGCTGGTGGTGGCAGCTGGAGAGAGTGAGGCTGCGCAAGCAGAGGCAGGCAGGCAGGAGCTTGCCAGGCAGGGGGTAATGGCAGCTTGGCTGAGGAGAGAGGAGCAGGGCTCCCTTTTCTGCAGAGCAGGGATCACAGGTTTTCTTTGTGGGGAAGAAGAAGGGTTAAATGTTGGATCTGGAGGAGGAGGCTAGAGGCTGGTGTGCAGAGCATCAGAACAAGCCAGAGCAGATAGCAGATGTAAGGAGCAAAGGAAGGGAAGAATGCATACAGAAGAAAAAGGGGAAAGTGAACTAAAAATATTACAAACCACTGATACAGAGAAAGTATTTGAGGGCCTTCTGTTCTTCATTTTTATAGCAAAAAGGAAAAGGGGACAGCCTCTGGAAATAACAGGCCACATATTCCTGACAAAGGAATCTGTTTCCAGCTGCAGCCTAATAAAACATGTAGATGTGCTGCTGCGGAGCTCCCGAAGGTCAGGGGTACTGCAGGATTCAAACAAGGGCTAGACAGGGGCACAGCAGTCAAGGTCGTTCATGAGGAACTTCTGGACTGCTAAGGAGCAGAAATTTCAGAAATCCAAAAAAAAGCTTACTGTCATGAGATTTTCATCTAAATTTGCAGACACAAGAGGCTGAGGTGTTTTATATACATGTTTTGAAAGAAGATCCGATTTTTGGATGCTCCTGTATATATAGCACCCTCCAGCTGGGGCTTTGCTCTTCTCCAGCAGAACCACTAGGATGAGGAACAGCTTTCACCACTGCAGATATTCAAGAAAAGCAAACACAATCAGATTCATCAAGCTGTTCCCTTAACATGGCATGAACTTTATCTTTAGAGTTTGTGAGAAGAGAATTGATCAGTCTCAGGGAGACAGAAACCCTTAGGTAATTAGGAATATGGCTTTATTCAGAAGCTGTGCTTTTAGTACCCTTTACTGAACAGTTGAGTTTGGGTAATTATAGTCTCTGGGGAATAGGTTTCAGTGACTGACAGCCCCCAGCAATGCTTAGGCCTCATCCTCCCAGCTGCACAGAGAAGTGAAACTGCACACAGAAGCAGTTTTTGTTTGAATTTGCAGCAGCAGGGATTTGTGTGTCTATGCATGTGTGTCTGTCTGTGGAGTTTTTTCAGATTTATCAGTTCCAAATATAAGAGATAGGTTGTGTGCAGAACATTTCCCTTACATCAGCACCAACACCAGTTTTGGAGTCTATGAGCAATTAATGTACTGTGATTTTTTAACTCTTTTCTTACTGATAAGCTGCTCTGAAAACTCTCCAAGTGAAGTGCAAAATCCATTAACCTATATGTACCATGAGTACAGAATATGAAGAAAAGGACAGGCTTTTGTTCACCTCTTTAAAGGAAAGAAAAGTATTTGCCAAAATTAATGGCTGTATGCAATTATGCAAGACCTCTGTATGTGAGAAAATCTGCAACTATTTAGCAATAATGTCTTTCTCAGCACAGTATGTATAGCTAGAAATAAAGTACTAGTGGATGCTGCTGCTCCGCAGTTTACTATAAAGAATTTTCATTCTGGGCAGAACCATCTACACTTCTTGTTCTGAATAGCCCAAGGTATTTCAGTATTTCTGGAATTTTCCACATCCCTTTTCTGTGAAAGATCTGGAAGTTTCCACATATTTTCTGTTATTCAGTGTTATTTTTATTTTTTAATTCAGTCTGAATTCTGAATTTCCTGGATTCCAAATATCTTTCTGATATAAGATATTACCCATCAAGTTACTGATCTGTATATCTAACCTGAAGAGAAAACTGAGGGGATTGATTGGATTAGCATCGTTAAACTAACATCATTTTAAAGTAACATGTATCTTCTTATTATCTGTATTTTCTTATATAAACAGCACAGGGTAATTTCTTACCAAGTTTTAGATGGATGGATTACAATTAATTGTGACCTGCCTCTGGAGCCATTTGAGATTTTTTTATTTCAGCCTAAACTATCTGATTAAACTGTCATCACAGTGAGAACCAAGGACTCAGATTCGTTAAACAAAAGCCTAAAATGCCTCAGAAATTAAGTCTGCGAAGAGGTCAAAATTTGCTTGTGGAGGTGCCTTGTAGGCTTTCATTATGTATGGGCATGGTATAGGGATGCATCAGGCAGAGGCAGTTCTGATCAAACAAGCTTAAGCCCTGGGAAAAATCCAGCCACATGAGTAAACTATATTAGCTTTAGCAAAGCAACTGTCTGCAAGGGCGGTATAGCACTGTGTGCACGCATACCAAAGATGCACCCTGTGACAGCATGGAGATAGGGAAGATAGTATTTAAGGTGAAATACTGTTCTAGCAATTAGGGTGAAGGCAGTAGCCACACATCCAGCCTTACACAGATGCCAACCCTTCAGTCCATACACAAATCCCATATCCACATTTCTCTCTCTCTGTGATCTCTATGCTCCGCACAGGCAGCCTTCCCTTCCTTGCGCTGCAGAACACAACCTCTTCTCATCCAAGACAATTTTTTCAGATTAAAAGCCATCAGTACTGCCCAGCCAAACACCTTAGGGCTCCCTATAGCACCTCCAGTCCCTGTAACATAGAAATTATGTACTATAGAAAGTTGCTGATGAGCCCAGGGACTTGCATATGCTCAGAGCTCAGCTTCCCACAGTACCATTTTCTCTGCAACTATTTATCCCTTAATTAGTGTGATGCCACATGAAAGCTCATACTATCCTACATTTTCTCTCCTTATTGAAGATGTTCCCAGTGTATTTAAGTCCTTCTTACAAACACAGCACAGAAATGCTGGTTTGCATTTTCTTCACTTGAATGGTATAAGCATGAACAAGGTATGGTGGTTTGAAACCAGGGAAACAAAGGAGCAGGAATGGATGCTGTAGCAAATGGTCAGTAGCCTTTGGGCTCACAAACATGTAGTAGTTTTTTGAATCCGATGGTTTCTGACTTTCTGAGGCCATCAAACACTAGGTTCATATTATGATGTGGGTCTGGCTAACAGAAATTTTGTATGCATATGAAGGTTCTTCATGATGTGGTGTGTGGTGCCCAGAGGGCATAACTGTGGTCATTGGAACCACCAGAAAAGGCAAAGGACATCAGAAAGAGGCAAAACCAGTCAGCAGAAGGTACCGTGTCGGCAGAGGATAGGTAGCACGCATAGCCCTTCATGAGCAGTAGCAGCAGTGGGTACTTGTGCAGATGCTACTGTCTCCAGCTGTTTATACCATCTGTATCATCCGCTTGAAGAGCTTTATAGTATCTTCTAATGGCAGACTTTCAGTAAGCTCATGGACTGTTTTGCCTCTGCTTATCTGCTTTCCTTTTCTTTTTCCTCATTTTTTTTTTTGTCTGAAAAGAGTCCTGGTTTTTGGTAAGGAAACATAAGGCACTTCTTAAGTGTGCAGAGGTAGCACAAAGGGAACTGTGAGTACTTTAGCCAGGTTTTGCTGTACATTTATAACAGGGGCCATGTGGAGGTCAAGGTTAACAGGGAAAACTGCTGCAGAAGGCTATCCCCACTGCCATGAAGCAGGTAAATGAGGTAGGAGTGCCAAAAAAATTAAGGGGCAGCCAGAAGAAGGACCTGCATAGCAGGAAAGCTGACACATGTCTATCACAGCCCATCGTGAGCCAAAGGAAGGAAGTGCCAGAGGAGATATGAGATTCCTTGGTCTGTGTGTAGCTTGGGTATAAACAGGAACAGGACCCATTGAAGTGAACACTGGCCAGTAGAGAGTAAACAATGGCAGCAATGCTAGCCCTAAATACCTGCACATACTTTCCCTTTACTCTGTGTTTGAATGATCTGGAGGCTGAAACATCTTCATCAAGCAGAGAGAATGAAAACCAGCAGCAGCACTAGAATTTCCCTCTCCTTTCCTCGCTGTGACAACAGGGAGATGGTGGAATCCCTGCTTGGAAAGATATGAATCTCTTGTTTGCTGGGCACACCACTTGACTCTGGTAAAGCTGGTGTTGACCTTTGTACTCCTGGGGTTTCATAACCTCTGCTGCTCTTCAGAAGCTTTTCTCTTCCTCACCTTCAAGGACAATGCACAACTCTGTCCCCAGAAGCTAGGAATTTCCAGTACCTCTGCCCCAGCCTAGCAGAAGCATGAGGTTTCCATGCATGCTCCTCCCTTTGGGATGCCACCACCTGGTTACTCACATGTGTGGACAAGCAGCAGAAAAGTTGCTTCTGAAACATAGAGAGAAATGGAGTGGTGGTCTGAGTTTCAGTCAGCTCAACCTTGCCCACTGAAACTCACAGCCAAGGCCAGAGCATACACTGCAACACACCATGGGGTACGAGAAAGGCAGAGCCCTTTTTGGCTTTGAATTGCTACCTGGAGTAGGGCTTATGTCATTCAGGAAGGTGGTGGTGCTCAGCCAAAACAAGGCTTGAGTGTTAGTGGCCCACAGTCACCTTAAGTGTAAAATGAAGTTTCTATTGGCAAAATTGCCTAATGCAGGAGAGGCTGGAGAGGAAGCAAGCAGTGAGGTAAAGGGGACACAGGAGAGAAAGAAGGATGAAGGACAGTGAGGGAGGAAAGAAAAAGAACCAAAACCTGAGTAATTATCCAGGCTACACAGGGGAAGAGAGAGGCAGTCTCAGAAGTAGAGTCCCACCTGTCTGCCTGGTGTCTTTGCTGCCATCTGAACCCACAACTGGATCCCTTCTCCCCTAAGCAGAAGAGATCAGCTCCCCATTTTCCCTAGTTCGGCACTTTTTCCTTAGGTCAGGAGAAAAGAAGAATTAATTATTCAGCTGCCAGGGCCTGTCTGAGTTTGTTAGCTGCTCTGATTGCCATGAGGCACAGAGCAAGTGCTCAAGTCTGCTCCTGTTCCAGGGAATCTCCCACTGATGAGATGACCGAAGCCTACATGATGCGTAAACTTTGAGGAAGACCAGTGGATCTCCCTGGTGAGTAATTCTGTTCGTTTGTTTGTACAGATGTTAGCAGACACCTCAGTGTGGGATCTCTGGTTGCTGCACTGATTTAAGAGGCTTCCCACTTGCACATAAATTTGGTTGCTTGCTTCCAGTTTTCTGTAACCATCCTTTCAGCTCATCCCATGTCTACTAACAAACAACCAGCACTAGACCAGTAAAAGTTAAGCTCCTAACAATGTTGTACAACTTTTTGGGAATGTATTACCCCACAGGAATTTGACATTTCATTTCAGAGTACTAATGCAGAACTGCAGGAATTCTCCTCTGAACAGCTATTCCAAGTCTCACCTATTGATCCTGTTGATAGTGTCCACAATCTAAACCACTGAAAAATGCTATTCATCCCCATGCATAGATGGTGTTTCTACTGCATGTGTTAAAAGACTTACCAGTGTCAGTCAAAACTGAAGCAGCTGCCTTAGCTTTTGCTCATTGCCCAGTCACCAGAGGCGGAGCATCTTCAAAAGAAATGGCCACACTGCGTGAAAAGAAGATGTATTTAGCACATACAGGCATGCAGCAGAACAGGCAGGACCAAGAACTCCAGCCAAATTGAGCAATCTTGTTTTACTCATCAGAAAGTGTACCAGAATTTTATCCCATGACACCAAGTCTTCCTTAGGCTACTGAATCATGATGTCTATATACTGTAGAGAGAAGTGGATTAAAACGTAGAAGATCAATAAATCCAGTGATTTCAACTGACATGGAGACTTGGATAGTGTTCAAAGTATTTTGAAGCACAAACAGCTGTATTTTGAAATAAATATTGGGCAATTAAAACAAGGGGTTTTTCACTAAATGAACTCTAATTGTTGCCACTGTCTTTGCAACAAATGATGGGAACTGTGAAATTAAAGTAAAAGACAGTATTTTCCCTGTCTTGATTAAAGCTGCACTATCTCTGTCAACTTCCCTCATCAGATTTTTGAGAAGCGAGGAGTTTCTTGTTAATCAAACCCTGGAGGAGTGAGTTTCCAAGAACCACATACACAATTATCTTAAGCATGCTACACTGCATATCCTAGCCCCCAGCCAACTTATCTGTATATCTAAATGCCATTTTCTGTCCCTCCTGTGTAAAACCAGGCCTGGCCAGACAGAAGCAGGAGAGGAGGGGTGCTGTTAAAGCAATCTCTCTCAGCACATCCATATGAGAATGGTTGCAGCCTCGCTGTGATGTATGCAAGCTGGTGGCATGGGGAAGGAACGAGCAGAACTGTGGCCTAGCAACAGCAATGTCTGGTAGTGCTCCAGGGAGCAGCACGGAAGCAGGTGAAAGCCCCTAGAGAGTCCCCACCTTGTGTTCCTCTAGGGCAGTGGTCCAGATGTGAGCCATTGGGGTATGGTGTATCCTGATGCCAGGGCAATGGCTTGTCACACACTGGTGGTAATTTTAACAGCCGTGAGCAACACCACACAGCTGAAGTTTAACTGTCCTAACCCCCATTTTCTAGATGCTCAGTGTTATAGGTGTTCTGCCACCATGGTCACACTCATGCCTTGCCTTAATGCTGTTTGTATCCTACATGTTACTGGGGTGCCTGTGCCTGTTTTGTGCCCCTGTCCATGTTTACTGATGGCTCCCCTACATCCAGCCTTGCTTTCAACTCCTCAAAGCATAGTCCCATCTCCTGCCACCACCAACCCCTAAGCGAAGCTAATGGAGCCAAGCTCTGCTTCTTTGGAGGGTACTCCTGTCCCATGATAACTATGGGAGCAGCAGCTCCACCTATGTGCCTCAAGCCTCATAAATGTTCTTTTCCTCTTCAAAACCAGATTTATTTTCTCCTAAAGTCTTCCTCTATTCTCTTTGTTACTATTTTTGAACTTATTCTCTGTTTGGAGGAGAAGGCAGCAGAGGAATGCAATGCATTTGAAAGTCTGTGGAGCATTATGAACTAGACCTAAAGCATAAGAAAAAACCTTCTTCACTTTCCATCATTGCATGAAATCTCCACTAAAATTTTTTAGGAAGCACTCAGTACTTCCCATTTTCGTATTTTAGCCTGGTAGAAAGACCTTTAGCAGTACTTAATTAGAAAAAAAAAAAAGGGACTCAATCTCTCTGGGAACCATCCTTCTCTGCCCTGTTCCTCCTATCTCCTTGACTCTCTTACAATAAAATAGTCTCCCTTGCTATGCTTCAGATTCCGCTCGCCAATTCCTCTCCACCATGTTTCAAACCAAAGAAAGGACTCTGAATGTTAAGTTTTAAAATTAAAAACTCCTGAGCACAGGAAAAGTTGCCATTCTGTTTTTTGCTATAGGGAATTGTAGTTAAATGGGATTGTGCATATATATTCCCTGTGTTGTTGATATGCAAGAGTTCAGCAGAAAAGTTTTGCTCTTCTTTTTGTCAATTTTAAGTCTATTCTGGCATCTGAATTGATGAAAAAGCTGTTTTGATTCAAATAAGATTGACCTGAGTTGGGATCAAGATTATTAACACCATAGACTATTTTACCTCTTCAGGTGCAAAAGGAGTTTTCATTTATCTTAGCATTAGTCCTGTCTACTGAAGAAAAACTTAAAATAAATAAATAAATAGAATCTTATGCTGATGCTTCCTTGTTCTGGGTCTTGCTATAACTCTTGTGGTCCAGACTACAGGGAAGCACAAAATCCCTTCATCTGTTCCAATGCTGTCAGTCACTCACCAGTACTACTTTTCTGCACAGACTCCAACAGATTGTGGTGTTTACTGTAAAGCTCCCTTATTAGATGTTGTGCACGTAAGACACCGTACACATCAGCAGTGTGTACATCAGCAGACACATCTGACCATTCACTTGATAAAACCCTCCAAAAGAACAGTATATATTATCTAAATAAAACTGTGCTGCAATAGAGCAGTTCCAGCAAGAGATGGCTGTCTTTTGGCCTTGTACCTGTGTGTGCTTGTATACATCACCAGCTCCAGCTGCTGAAGTGAGTAGTGATACAAGATTTATTTTGAGACAGTACATTACCTTGAATAGCATCACAGTCCTGGGTACCAGTGACAAATGCATAATGGAAGTGCTTTTCCTGCCAACAGCCTGTATATCTGTCTATTGCAGCTGCTGCCAACAAGTTTCTGAACTAGTGTTTATCCAGGGCATGAATTTACATAGAATACGAATAGATATTATTTACTATGGGTTGTTTTGCAGATGCAATACATTTTTATACTTCTATTTCTTAAACCGTATTTCTCAGAAAACAGAAAGCAAACAAGCAGTCTTACATTTGAGTTTTAAACAGATGAATGCAAAGTGGCAAAGCTGATTAGTACTGTAACCACACAGTACATCTTCTGAGTCTAGAACTTAATATGTTTACACAAGTGGTCTGTCTCTTTTGTATGCAAATGGGCAGCTAACTTGCACACAAGAAGGTAGTAACTGCTGTTTCAGAAAGGCTACATTTACAGTTTTGTGCTGGTAAACTTTTGTGTCGATCTTTTATCATCCAGCCTATACATTGAATGAAGATCAAAAGATAAATGGCAGTTTTATTACAGACCAGACATAGATATTCTGGGCTTCTGTAGGAGTTTAACTCCCACCAACACTACTGACCCATGTCTGTGCAGTATCTTCACCGTCTGCCACATAATCTGGCCGTGTCTGTGTGATGGAGACTGGGGCTACGTTCCTTTCTGAGGTCTGGATCCTAAGGTGGAGGCAGAAGGGAAAAGATTAAGACCAACTGAACCTTGGCCTATTTCCCATCTCTTTCTGAAGAGATTTGTGCCTTGGAGGAAAGAAGAGACAATTGGTCCCCGCTTGAGGGGATGGACCTTGGCAAGGCCAGAGAACAGGTTTGGGAAGCTACTGTGCACCCATGCCCCATGCTGTGCAGTCTGCACAAGAACTGCCTGCACTTCAGTCCTTCATAATTGAGACAGACAGAGACAGGATTTTTTAGAAATGAGTCTGACATATCAGAATCCCTCGGTGAAGGCCAGTGCCAAGTCACACTGCTGTTTCCTACCCAATCTGGACCTTATGCCAAGGTTATCTCAAGGCTGGAGGGGACCATGGTCCTCAATTCTCCTATTCTGAAGAGCTGATCTCTGATCATGTTTTTTTTTTGTGAAATGTCTTCCTCCCTTATTATAGCTGTCCTCTTGGAAGGATGCCATATTTATTTTCATTGAAAATTATTGGCTAAAAGTCACCATACTGTTTAGGCTACTGCATTTATTGCCAGCTATTGGTTTGTGTTACACATCCTGTGATGACTTCACTTCTGACTTCCAAACCTGCAGCACTGCCTTTCTACTCCCTTCCCCTTTACCATCAGCTTCTAGTTTCTGCTCCATTTCCATCAGCCTCTGGCCCTTTTCTGAAGTCCATCCTAAGGCCCCTTTGTTTTCCCTCCTCCAACCAAATCCCAAAACCTATCAGAAGCAGTTCCACAGGCCACCCCACAGGGATGGAGTGGTCAAGTGGCTGTCACTGAGCAGAAACCTTACCCTGCAGAGTCAAGCAGCGTTACTATGGTCTGGTGAGGAGAAACTACAGGAAAGTTTGTGTTAAAATCTCCTCCCAACCAAAGGTGACTGCAGCACCCAAGTATTGACTCGTCTCAAAAACTTTTATTACACATTTTATCATTACTGGAAGAGTTGCTAGGCCAGGATGTCATGAGACATCTGCTTTACTTGCCCAGATCTGCAGAGCTTTCTAGGCTGCTGTGCAGCTGTATAGTGTCACTCATATCCCTTGGATTTATTTTTTTTCTGTATGAATTTTGATTGCACATAAAACAGCACACTACTTAAAAGAAAAACATTGATAAAAAAAGAAATCAGAGCATCAGTAGAGATGACTGTTCTGCACATTGATTTAAAAATGAAATTTTAGAAGAGAGCATATTTATGCAAGTTTCTAACTCCAATTAGACTTCTAGTTACAGCGAGCACTGTCAGTTGAAAAGAAATGTGTTAACAGTTCAGCAAACGCTGAATCACAGTGGACTCCTTATAACTAGCCTATCTCATTCCAACATACATAAATTGGCTGTTGTCATTTTTCCTGTAGTGATGGGTGAAATAACATGCTAACATCAAAACACAACTGTAAGAAAGTGCAGCTGAGAAGAACACAGTCTGAGTAAGTGTTAGGCTTGAGGAGAGGTTTATAAAACTACCAGAGAAAATTCATTCACCATCTTCATTCAATCATCATGCGTAGAGAAAAGCACATCACTGAGTATAGCAATGCCTTAGCCTCCACAGTCATGTCTGATGGCAGAGAATTAACCCACTCCGCAGGCCAGTGCTACACATTAGTCACCAGGCACATTTACGTTTGAACTATAGATCTATGTTCCCTTTTTAATAGCAAAGGAGAAGAACAGTAACTGAAAATGAACAATGCTGCACACATTTTAATCTGCCTGGCACTGAAGACCTCAGCCCAACTGTAGAGTGTTAAACAAAACAGTATACTTGTGGCATAAATGGGCTCTTATTAGTAGTGCCACCCAGAGCAAAGGAGTGCTTCATATCTGTCTTAGGCCTTCAACACAGCCATCATTGCAGGATTTCCATTTGCAGAGAACTAAGGCACAGAGCAACTAAGTACCAAGAACTTGTTTGAGCTGAGGCCAGTTTCATACCTAAAGTTTGCACTGGTAAGAAGAGGAACGGAGTTCATGTTTAGACCATCTTCCTTAGGTCTCTAATCTAAACTCTAACCCCACTCACTGGCAACACAGGAAATTTGATGTTTTATGTCTCTACTTGCCGTGTTTAAAAGATGAGTCAAAGTGCTTTTCCTCCAGTGAAGAGGTTGCTTCTGCCAGAAAAGTCCTGTCATGCTATGGCAGTGTGACCTGGTCTATCCCCATCCTTAGTGAAGGATGAGATGGCTGCACTATCTGCCATCAGGAGGCTGGCTCACTTGGGCACAGGGTGGCCAAAGGGTGCTGCAGCCCAGCTATCTCTGTCCCCCTCCTCACAGGTCACTGCACGATGTAAGCTCAGTCATAAACTACATTTTAAACCATCTCAGGCTTTGGCCTTCCTATTTTTAAAAGGCCAGCACAGAATCTCACTGCTCTGAGTTCATAAAAACCTTTTTGTTTCCCAATCAAGTCTATTCCTGACTGGGAAATACTTGTCATGACCAGCAGGCAATGACCAGTTTCACGTGGTTCCCCTGCCCATTGCAGCCTCTTACCCTGCCAGATGCAAAGCACTGGGCAAGAGGGATCTTATTTTGTGTAAAATGCCAGGGATTGCTGGGAGAGAACTGATAACAGTCCTGTGATGCCCTACAACAGAACTACTCACAGGCCTCTGGAAAAGGGAGCCTGCTCCTTTGCCAGGACTTGGCTGGTGTCTGGAGTCTGCTAGCTCCTGGGCACTCCTTCTAAGCCCAACCGTGAGGTCCTGTGGTGCAGTAGGGTAGGCAGGTAGCATGGACATGCTGGGGGTTAGGACATCCTGTGACATGTTCTGGAAAGGACAAGAGAAAGCTCTTTGTGCCCTTATCTTCTTTGCACATTCATTCAGGGATCTGGCTATAAAGCTGCAGATCTGGGTATCTGTTAACACATCTGTAGAGAAGAAAAAGATACATTAAATTCCTATTAAACTGACAAGACAGCAGACGGTCTGCCTCTGCTGAGAGTCTGGAACAAGACTTTAAGCTACTCTATCCTCTGTGCAAACAGTAAACAACGGGCAGGATTCGGATCCCCTCTTCCCCTGTTTTACCCACAGCTGCCCCTAGGAAGCTTGGTTGTGCTGCTGCCACCAGTTTACTTCAAGGCAACAGAGATCTGCATGAGATCCAGAGTGTTTTTAAATGCTTAAAATAGGCTACAGCTTGGCCAAAAATCTAAATTAAAAATCTGTTTCCAAGGTTTTGGCCAGCAGCTTCAACTGTCACGGCAGCGGGCTGGAAAGCTGGACTTGCAGCTGTGCATGGCTTCCCACATCCAGGGCCGGAACATTTTAATTGGGGAAGTGTGGGGAAAACTAAAGGGCCAGGAACCCATTAAGAAAAAGGAAGGCTTCAGGATTCTGGTCAGGTCTGGGGGTTTGCTTTACAAAAGAGCAGTGGGTTGCTAAGCCATCCTAGCCCTGTTAATCAAGGGAGGCATCCAGAGAAAACAGCCCTGCAGTAACAGACGCTGTAGCATCATTTTACTTGCTGCAGGGGTGTCCCCTTCAAAACATATATAAATAGAGTGAGTGATGTATAATGCATGCCTAAGTACTTATACACTTAATTCCTATGTACTTATATACTATGTTTTTTGCCCACTCCTTCCCAGTGTTGTGCCCATAGCTGAGCTCAGTGTCCATACCTGTTAAGTTTTGCTTGCTTCCAAGAGCAGTGAATTTGGCCTGGTTATTGCTTCTGTTCTCTCCCAAATGCCACCCTTGAACAGACTCTTTCAGGCAAATATTTCAGATTGTGTTATCATACCAGCTGACTTCAGCTAGAGGGAGTGACTGAAAGCAATGTTATGATAAAGGAGAAATGTAAATGGAGGGACCAAATTCTGAGCAACTGGTTTTGGTTTTCTTTTAGCTCTGAAGTCAGCTGCTGCATTTCAGACCTAACAAAGGTGCTATGTGCTAGAAACCTTGTCTAATCTTTTCCAGCCATGCTGCTTAGTCTAATAAAGACAACTTGTGGGGGAAAGTCTCAGGGTTACAGAGAGTAGTGAGGCACTCAGCTCCTGCTGCTCCTAAATGCCCCTGTGCTGTGGGAGAGTGACGCTCAGAAAAAATCTCAGAGGAAGACATGAGCACAAAACAGAGGTGCTTATTTGTGAAGGAAGCTCTAAACAAACACCTTATCTTACCCATGTCCCTGTACTACCATGGTTATGGGAAGACTCTCTTTGATATATTTCAGTCATGTCATCCACTTGCCATTATTCCGGTAAAAAAGAAAGAGAAGGCTCACACTTCCACTTCATGGCTGCAGTGTGTGCAATTAGAAATAGCTGTGTATGTATCAGTGGAAATTTCCAAGGACAATACACAAGGTGCTTCCTATTTTCTTTCATAACAAACGTTATCTCTGGCAGCTTCCAGGCACAAAGATCTGTGTGAAAATCAAAACAGTTGGTTTTTAATTCTTGCCTGCTTTTCTTTTAATATTCTTAATAGAAGCAAAAAAGAATCGCAAAAAAAGCTTCAACAGGACATAAGCAATCCTTATAGCATATGAGAACACCTCTTTAAAAGTGCAGAACCATTACAACTAATCTGCGTGTATGAGAAGAATCCCTGAAAAGCAATAGAAGCCTGTAAAATGAACACTGGTGTTGAAAAGTAGATCAGTTCAAAACCTATGATATTTTTCCTGGAGAATTCCATCCATGTCACTCCAAATATGGACAGGCATGCACGTGCACACACACAAATCTAAATGCTTTTGTTAAAATAATATTTTTATTACTGAGTATTTTTCAACTTAAATATTCTGAACTGCTCCACCAAAAAGCTCTTTTTTAATCAAAGGAAATTGTAGAGATCCTCGACAGTATGAAATGTGTGTGCAACAATCCTTTATTATTAATTCCTGATGGTGTATCTCTTTCATCCTATTCAATAAAGCCTCTTATAGAGTCTGATTCTTTCCTTTCTTGCACCAGGCTAGCACTTCTTGCTGTAGGCTCTGGATGTGCACCCTTTTGTTTCCTTGCCCTTTCATGTGCTGTTGCTATCCTGGAGCCTTCCATCCAGGGTTTTCTCTTGTTTCCTGCCGCTTTGGTGCAGTTCAGACAATTGGGGTTTTTTTCTTAACTTTGCCCTTGACTTTGTGCCATTAGAAATGTCTCAAGTATTTCACTTCACACAACAGCCCACTTTCATAAAACCTGTGAAGATCAGTGGGCTTTTCAGCAGTCACACCTCACACCTCAGACATACATCTGACTATCTCCCATCTTCTCTGTAACAAAACACCTATATTCAGCTGTCCACCACTTGACACCACCTACTTCTTTTGCTGTTTTCACATTATTGCTTTTTCATTAGCTTTAAGAACTCCTCAGGATAGGGACCATTAAAATAATTTATACTAGTTGTGTAACACCTTTGAAGGCCTCTATGTTACTGTTGCACCCCATAAATACTGTCCTTGAGATAAACTGTGGCTATGTCCCCATCCCATACACGTCCACATGGGAAAACCCAAGCTTCAACCACCAAAGGTCCAAAATATGCACAGCGTGGATTTTCAGATTATCTTGGTGAAAAACCCCACATTTAAAAGGAACTTTAACCCCATCCTTTGAACATTTAAGGGGTCTGCACTCACAAGTGGGTCTTCCTCCAGGAGGGCAAACTCTCTGCAGAAATTACAAATAAACTCTCTTTCTGCTTACTGCATTTTCACTGTTAAAGGTTATGAACCTACTAATTACTCTGGAAAAAAAACATGGCCACATTGTACTTGGCCACACCTTCTGCATAAGGTCAGATCTTGCAGATACAGAATGGTTCCCAGTCAATCCAGCCCCCTTCAATATTGTGAGACAGTCATTTGATCATGGCAGATGTATCTAAACCTCATACCCATATCTAAACACAGGTATTCATCCTGAACTACCTTACTGTGCTATCGGATCCAGGGTCAGCTGGATCTCTTAGCCAGATCAACTGTAATTTTCCTTCCCCAACGTGGGCTACTGTCCAGACATCCCATGCAGGTTTTTGGCATATACACTGGTGTGCTGAGCTATCAACTTTCAACATGAATCATTACTGTAATTGAAGGGACCGTTCCTACTGTGAGCTGCAGTAAAGGCCTTTGCCACTAGAAAGGAGATTAGCTCATATTTACCCAGTTAACAAACAGCTACATCACTTGAATGATGCTCAGTATCTCCACTGAAGAAGGTTATGTGCAAATCAAAAGAGTCATTTACAAAGCACTTACAAAACAGTTCCAAGAGGTTGTTATAAATCTTACGTCCCTTGCCTAGACAGAGCTGTGCTGGAGATGAATCAGCCCAGTTTGATAGAAATGTCTGTCAAGATCACAGCCAAACTGGCTGTTTAAAAAGCTCCATTCCCTGCCACTGAACTCCACTTTCCCAGAGGCAGTGCTGCTACTCTTTGCTAGGAAAACTGCTTTTTCCTAGCGCGCCACTACACCTCTGGCCTGCAAGTCTCTATACTGATTGCACCAAGCGAGTGGGAGGTCATTTCATCAGGTCGCTGCACCATGGCTCCTTATCCTGCTCCCACCCTAGTTCCTCTGGGTGCTCCTGGCCCCTGAAAGAGCTGCTCTTCTGGCAGTGCTCTTTGCATTCAGGTGAGCAGTGGGAACATTGCTTCAGTCAATATGAAAAAAGTGGCCACGCCTGCAGATTGTTAAAAAACAGATATTTTCCAGTGTTACCAACAAAGTAACGTGTCATCTTATAAACTCTTCTCTTTGGTCCTTTTTTAATTTTTGTTTGATGATGTGTTTTATCCCCTGAACCCCATTTTACCTCAAGAAATTGTTGCTCAGTAATTCTTTCAAGAGTCATCAATATCATCCACAGATGACTTTCCAGGGGTAAGGAATAAGCCTCAAATACCGCCAATGAGTGTTTTCTTTTGAGTTCAATAATTCAGAATTTTAGTTCCTCCTTGCTTCCCTTCATTCCTTCCTCATCACTCCAGTGCAGGGTTGAAATCCAATTGCTTTGCACGTGCACTGCATAGACATGCTGCCAATGACTGTGAATTGGACCTTGGGAAAAATGGAGATCACAGACCCACAGGACTCACCATCACCAGGGAGGCTCACATGTGGGCCAAGCAATTCTGACAATATAATAAATGGCTGAGACAGTCAAGCAGTGTGATTGTCTGTGCTGGGGAACTGTGCAGGCATTTATTAAAGAAAATCTGGAAAATTTGTGTTCTACATACCTCTAGGAGCACTCCTGTCTTTCTGCAGCATTAGAAGCCTGCCCTCCATATTCAGACAGAAGGGCACCAAGGATGGGATGTTTCTGATGGTGCAATCTCCTACACACATGTCACCCACGGTTGATATTTGTTGTGGCTGTTCTTAGAACACATCTGTTTTTCAAGTACTTTCCAGTCAAGCAGCTTTTAGAAAATTAAAATGTCTACACAGAGGTTTCAGCTTACCCTTGCAAGCTCCCCTTGCACAGAGAGGCTGCAGCTCTGTGTCTGTGTATGCCCACCTGTGCCTTCCCTATGTAAACATGTCCCTCTGGCTCTGACCCCAAGGTTTAGCTGCACCAACACCAGACAATCTTTTCTGTGCAGTTTTGCAAAGAAGCAGTGCTTAGGTATTCCTGTGGGCAGCTGATGAATTTGGGGGTATTGCATGGTAAAAATGTTTGTGTTTTACAAAGAGCACAAAGAAGCCTTAAGGAATATCCTTGCAGGTATTTTTGCTGATACAGTTTGTTTTGTTGCTTCCTAATTGGAAGGAGGCCTTGTTATCAGCATTTGTGCCCAATTGCACAGATTGTTTACCTGCTGTGAAGGAGCTGCAGCTCTCTTTATTTTAGTCAGAGCTGCTAAAACCATTATTTTCTGAAGACATGGCCAACAAAAAAATCAAAGCTGCCTGAGGTTAACATGATGGTACCTCCCCTCAGCTTTGGCCTCCAGCTATAAGAAGCTTTGTGGTTACTCAGGGAAAATCTCCCAGTTCTTGAGAGTTGAAACTTTAGTTTAAGTGGATATGAAGGAGAACAGATTTACACTACTAAGGGTTATTTCAAGAGTGATGATGGTTTCAAGAGCAGGGCCCTGGTTTTGCTTCCCAAGCCCTTCTGAGAACCTCTGCTTAAACTCTAGGTGACTTTATCTGAGCAGCAGCTCTGAAGGGCTCAGGATGCATTAGCCAGTACACATCAGTATCAATAATTATGACCAACAAGAGCTGGATTCTGTTTCCAGATGTTCCCCAACATCGCAGCCCATAAGACCAATCACATCCTGGGCTGCATCAAAAGAACTGTGGCCAGCAGATCAAGAGAGGTGATTCTGCCCCTCTACTCTGCCCTGGTGACACCTCACCTGGAGTATTGCGTCCAGTTCTGGAGCCCCCAGCACAAGAAGGATGTGGACATACTGGAGCGTGTCCAGAGGAGGGCCACCAGAATGATCAGGGGAATGGAGCATCTCTCATATGAAGACAGGCTGAGAGAGTTGCGGCTGTTCAGCCTGGAGAAGAGAAGGAGACCTTATAGTGACCTTCTAGTATCTGAAGTGGGCCTACAGGAAGGCAAGGGAAGGTCTGTTCACAAGGGTTTGTAGTGATAGGACAAGGAGTAATGGTTTTAAGCTAGGAAAGGACAGATTGAGGCTGGATATTAGACAAAAGTTCTTTAACACGAGGGTGATAGATCACTGGAATGGGCTGCCCAGAGAGGTGGTGGAGGACTCATCCCTGGAGTCATTCAAGGTCAGGCTTGATGGGGCTCTGAGCAACCTGACCTAGGTAGAGATGGTGCTACTTGTGTAGGGAGGTTGGACCAGATGACCTCTAGAGGTGCCTTCCAGCCTAGAACATTCTATGATGATTCTATTCTATGATCTTCAGCAAGCAGGCTCCAGTGATGCCCAGAGTCCTCTGACCTGAGGTTGACTGGAATATGGTCAAAGAAAAGAAGTCCCTGCCCTGGAAGATGGGTGCATCTCAGACCACTAGGCAACAAGGAACAAGGGTCAATAATTCCTGCATTTCCTTGGAAACACTCAGCTTCATTAGGAATGACCCATTATGAGAAAGGAAAGAAGTTATTTTTTGATATAGAAATACAGGGAAGAAGGAAGCTGATACTCTCAGCAACTGAAACTATAAGAGAAACTAGAAACTCTCTTGTTTAAAAGGTATCCCATCTTCAGACACCTTTGTTTAGTTTAACATGAAGGTAACCATGCAATCTCTTTTTTTAACAAACTATTCTCAGTAAAGTGATAATATTTTCCCCAAAACACTCAGGAATATGCCTGTATTTACATATTCAATGCTTACGCATAAAATGGGAAATACATGTTTACTAACCCATTACATTACACTTGCAGAGTGAGGCTATTATTTCTTTTTTATTTTTCAGGCTGATCACAGCCTTTTTTGTTTAATTGAGTACGTGTGTTGTTCTACATCTGTGATGGCAGAGCCCCAAAATGGGATGTGAAATAGGGAAGTGGCTGGAATTCACCAAAGACCACCGCTTATTCACATGCTTCTGTCTGAAACAGGTGGATCTGGGGGAGTTATTTTGAGCTTAAGTTAATACTGACCTCAGCTGAAATAATTTGCCCTCTCGCTTTTCCTCTGATACAGAGTCAAAAGGGAGTTATCTGACTGCCGCGTGTGATTGTACACATCTGTCAACAGAATCGGAAATCCAAATGCAAAATGTACCACTCGGGAACACTCTGTGGGTTTCCGACACTCCCTGAAGGATACAAGGACCATAAACCAGTGAAAGGATTACAATAAGGTATAAATAGACCATTTTTATCTGTGACAGATGTAATCCTGCTCCAGCACTGCTTACCTTATTTAAAGGGACCTGCTCTCTGTTTCAGATCAGCTCTCTGAACTTGGAATGATAAAATAAGTCATAAGCATTTTTCCATGCAAATAATTGTAAGCCTCCTTTGGAAGTGGTTTGGCAGCATTGTTTTGAAGGAGGCCGGCCATTACATCTCACAGAGCAACCCTTCCCCATGAGCACAAGACCAGGGAAGGGACCACAGGCTTTCATATGGATTGCCACTCCATGCTGGGAAAGGCATACTTTGTTGCCCCAGACAGCCATTAGGGCAAGAGGAAATGACCTCAAGTTGCACCAGGGGATGTTTAGGTTGGATATTAGGAAAAAAATGCTACACAGAAAGGGTTATCAAGCACTGGAACAGGCTGCCCAGGGAAGTGGTTGAATCACCATCCCTGGACTTGTTTAAAAGCCATGTAGATGTGGTGCTTAAGTACACTGTTTAGCAATGGGCATGGTAGAGTTAGCTTAATGGTTACACTTGATGATCTCAAAGGTTTTTTCCAGCCTAAATGATTCTATGATTCTATGAAACCTGCAGCACCACAAGCCAGCCAGGCTGTAAGAGAGTTATGAGGAATAATGTCCCAAAGCCAAGAAGCAGATGTGAGACATGGACATGTTTTTCTCGCTTGCACAGGCATATGCTACAAAATGTTGCAACCTTTCCCTGCATAATATCTTAATGTATAGTCATTAGGCAGGACAGAGTGGAGAGCATAGATATGGAAAATGTCTCTTATTTGGAGACAGGAGCATGTAGTTTCCCTTTAACGCTGGCGCGTGCAAGGAAATAGTGATATGCCAACTCTAAATTGCTGATCACAACCTGATAAGGAGACAATCTTGAAGAAGGCAGGAATTTTCCCAGCTTTTAGACTAGAAATATTTTTTTTTAATTATTCTCAGAAGTGGCATAGCTGGATGCTGGATGACTCCGTCTGGATCCTACTTGGGAAATAAATTGAAAAATGAAGACTGGGACTTATGGCTGTGCAAGTTCAGGTAACGTGGGGATACAGCATTGAGTTAGCTCACTCCTTTCACAACTTCTAGCATCCTCACTGCTCTTGAGTCAGGAAGGGAAATGTGCATGTCAAATAGCTGGGCAAGGGGATGTAGCTAAGTAAAATATTCATAAAAATAAATGGCTAGATTCCAGCACCCTTGAAGTGCTATATTATTTCAGTTTTCCCTAAAAGTAGATCCTGATGAACTCCAATGAAATCTAAGATATTCTAGACTCTTTCACCAGCCAAGAGGTTATCGTACGCACTGGCTTGCTGTGGGAAACAAACCCACAGAGTAGATTATGGCTGGGGTTTAAGGAACTGTTGTGTTGCATTACCAGGCAAAAACTAGCAGAATTCGGGCAGGACAAAATAATTCTGTCACTGAAAAGGCTGAGTAAAAGAACCATGCTGATAAAGGGCTAATTATCTGCAGATTTTCAAAAGATTCAGGCATTAAGTGAAATTAAGAATGATGTCTATTAGCTCTGAGATGAAATAAAGAAGTTAAAAATTTTGAGCGAACTTAGAAAAAAACCCAACCAAACCAAAACCCACAAGTCCAGGCAATGTGTTCTGTGAAGTCACTTTTCGTGAGCAGGGGAGAATTGCCATTTCTTGGGACATTAAAAACTAGCTCAAAACTAGGAAATGATTTGCAGAAAATGGACATACTTTGTCATAGAAATGAATTAGATGAACAGTGTGGCACAACAGACATTTTTTCATCTCTGTCTCTATTCATCTTTAGCTACAGAGACATATCATACTGGTATAACAATCCGGTGATTTTGTAGACTTGCTCTTTTGACACAGACACATAAATATACCTTACCAAATTCCTCTCTTTCTCTCGGCCATTGTAGCTTAGATTTTTATACAGATCACATCATGCACTGCAGTTCTGTTCCCAGATGGGGAGATGATTGGTGACTTCCAGGTCAAATAAATTCAGTGGGGTCCAATTGCAAAAATAACACACTGACGCAAATCCATGCGCATTTTTTCAGCTGCCCTTGAGTCCATGCTCAAGCTTGGTCCTGTTGCTTGCACTGCCCTTTCTGGATGCACATAATGTGCACACAGGGACAGAGATGTGGGCACTGGAGCCACACTGCCTCCAGCTGTCATGTTTCTTCCCCCACTTTCTTAGCTTTTCACCTCCACTGCTCACACTCTGGACACGTGAAGTCTTGGGCTTTTCCTCAGTGGTGTCTAGAGAAACAGAGAAGATAGTACCAAGGAATTGCATAGCTCCTCTACTCTCCAAGGCAGTCAGTGGAGGCAGAAGTGTATCATTTCTTCTCTTTGCATGTTTCAGAAGAAAGGCATCTTGCACACAAAGGAGTTTTCCTTACATCTACTTATTTAAGATTAGGTTTGTGCAGCATGGGCTATAATTTATATAGTTTCATGGCGGTGTTAGTTAGATGTAACTGACTGTGACGCTTTGATACCTAGCACAATTGTTAAATTTCCACACTGAAATATGTAAAACCTGCCATGTTTGTCAACTCCACAAGGTACTTCCTAGAGTGTGTCTTCAGCAAGTGACACCCCAGTGGCTTGTAGGAGAAGAAATTTGCTGGATAATTTTGAAAACTAGAGAAATATAAGGACACTGTTGTTGCTTCAAGTGCAGCTCCCAGGCAGGCAGTAAAGGAAGATGTGTGGCCTATGCTGGTCACGGAGAGCGATCTCTCCTTGTGCCCTGCCACCCATCCAGAGGAAAGTACACTTGCATATCTGTCCTTAGAAAGCCAGCCTGTGCCTTGTTTTCTCCACTGTGAGTGTCAATGCACTGAACTCATCCTGTAACTCTCTGTTTTGTAGAGCACTGGTGCATCTTCCCAGTCCCTGCCAGGGAGGAGAGGCTCACTGGACTTGCCACAGTTTGTTAATGGCATGAAAGGTTTATTTATTCCAAGCATGAGGGCATATTCAGTACAGCCAAGACAAGCTGCAAAATTCTTCTGCTTCTCTCATGACCTGTCATCACCTGTCTTCTAGCCAAGCTGTAGTTTGGAAAAATCAGTGGGTAAGCAGCATGTGGAGCAAATTATATCTGAAAAGAGAAGAAACCTCAAGTAGTGCTGTATGCCTTGCTAGCTCTTGCACAGGGATCTTCTTGCTGGTTTCTGCAGGCAGTTGGTGGACTAGGACTTTTCTTTTGTTGATATTACCCTGTGTTCTTTGTTTTTATCTCCCAACTGTACCTGCTAGTAAGCAAGTGATTATTTTAGCATGCATGGCATGAAATCAGGTTTTGCAGGGGAAATAAAAATTCACCTCTCAGAAGGAAAACTCCAAGTCTGTGCCAAGTTTCCTTTACTTTGTTTTCTGTTTGTTGCCATGTGGTTATATGTAACCTGTATATGTAATATGGTTACATGTAACACAGTAGTGATCAAACTTTTCAATCATATGGGTGGAAGTACTGTGACTTACAGTCACATATTTAAGTAGATTACCTACTCATATTACAAATGACTCAGACAAGCTTTTAAAATAAAGCCTCTTTTCCTCTGACTGGTGATGTTTCTTTCTTTCATTTTATGAATGTTGAGTGAGCTTTTTTTAGCTTGGGCACTTAAGAGAGTTGTTTTCTTTCCTGTTTTTCTAGTTACTGTATGCCAGAAAAGAGAGCTGGCTTTGATTTCAAACAATGTAGAACATTTCAGTTGGGAATTATAGCAACAGAATTTTAATTGACATAGCTTTGTTAAATGTTATTATTAAAATCATAGCCTAGTCTGCAAAATCCACTTTAAAAACCACTTAAACTATTCAAACTGCTCTCCAACAGCAATATGATGGGAAAAAGGAATCACAGAATGATAGTGGTTGGAAGGGACCTCTGGAGATCATCTAGTCCAACGTTGTGCTGGTTCAGCCATCATCATTTTATGCTGCCATCCACTGCCTGATCACACAGGCCAACACTGAACTCAGCAACATCCCCTCAGAAGTCTTCTTTCAGACAGTCCTGCCATAAGTTCCTGTGGGTCCAGCTCCTCCACTACCCACTGTGGTGCCAGCATCACCTGATGGACACAATGGACAGAGATGGCTCCCTCAGTGGCCCTTCACATGGAAGGGCACCACCAAGAGTACTCAGCAAGATGCAACCAACCCCAACAGGAAGCTCTTCTGACCAATCAGCTCCTGGTTAAAGTAGCCCTGGCCTCACTCACCACCCCAACCCTGACCACCTGGGTGAGGGCAGAGACACAGGTGGGCCAGGTTCTGCCTCTGGAACATGAAGCCAATAAGAAAAACAAAACATTCTGCTAGGTTGTGACCCATTCACAGGTCAACTCCAGCTCAGGGCCCATAGCTCAGGCTCCAGCATTTCATCCAGCCACCCTGTGTTTGATTTCCCTTGCCTGTCTGTGCAGGGAATAGCAGTCATGAAATTTCCCATCACCACCCTACTATCAGGCAACATTTCCTTCCTCCCTCCCTCCAGAACACGGTCCCCCAGGGAAGCGGTCCTTGCCTTCCCCTCTGTGCTCAGCTCCATTGTAGGCAGCACTACTGAGACTGTAGGTTGTCAGAGATGGAGTAGCCAGGGCGGGTTGGACAAATGGGGTGGAGGACCTGAGTAGGTCTGGATGGGGGTCTTGGAGGGAAGCACTGATGTCCATGCAGTATGTGTCACCCAGGAGGTCAAGGCAGGTGGTCAGGTGGTCAGTCAATGTAGCCCTGGCCCCACACCCAAAGGGCTGTGTGTGGGGCTCAAGGGAAGCACACCTGCTGCTGGAGGAAGGAAAGGGCGAGGGGAGAGGGTTCCTCTCCACCACTTTGCAGGTACTGTATCTCCTGTTTATCATTTTCTATTTGGGGCCAAATCCTGAATGGTGGTAGCTCTTTTCCACAGAGCTGGGACAGGAGCTCATCTGTCTGTACTTAGCTATCAGTTTCCCCCTTCATTTGCTTGCACTGTTTTCACCATGCACTCATTTACAAGGAAAGTCAATTAGGTTTCTTAGGAAACATGAGGATTCTCAGCTAAGGTGAAGTGCTGATCTTTCTTGAGATTCGGCTTCTTCCTTGTCCAGTTAGGACCACAGTGACTTGCTCAGCCATGCTTGGTGGTATGTCTGCAATTGCTCCTTAACCTCCCTCTACCTCCAGGACCAGATAGCCAACTAATATTGGATCCCTGGGGAGAACTTGCACTGTGCAGCTTTGTCCTTTTAACCTGCTAATGCTTTTCCAGTTTAAGCTGTTTGTAGTAAGACCCAGACTTAAGTTGCTGAACACAGATGTCACAAATTGCTTTTCAATATGCTGTAGTGATGCCTGGAGCTGCTGACAAGACCTGAAAGGGTGAATTTTAAAAGAAGGTTTTAGTTTGCACAAGCTTTAAACTGCTTTCTTCTAGTTCAGCATCTGGTCCCACATGAGTGATGAACCAACTAGTACAAAGGGAAAATGAAAGTTCTTTCCCAAAGAATGGGCTCACAGCCCGTGAAACTCTTTGCCAAAAGATGAAAGTAAGTGTCATAAAGAAACAGGGGGTTCTGAAAAAGGTGAGAAGCCTCTTTCCATGGCAGTTTTGAAAGAGTGATGGAGAGAAAATGTGGAACAGGGCAGTGTGTAATTGCCTTCCACAGGATTACTGCTGTATCCCTCCTAAGCAGTTCATGGAGGGGACTGCTAGATATGGGGACTTGAGCAAGATGATGCTTACTCTAGTTGGTTAGGACAATTCTTGTCTCCTGAGGGACCTTTGATGGCTCAGCCAGGAGAGAGGTAGCCTTCAGAACACTACCTGATAAATGCACTGCTCCTGCAGCGCTACTGTCACCAAAACCAACAAACCAAAAATACGTTTGGAAAGAAATGTGTTCACCACCACACAGGCAGAGAACTGAATAGAAAAATCTCCCTCCAGCATTGCAACACATTTCTCACAAGCACTACCACAAAAATTCTCTATCAAAACCCCTGGGCTTTAACACAATGAAAACATGTGCCAAAAATGCTTGGGGGCAATTAGATCTTTATTTGTTTATTATCTTCTTTATAACTACATTTACCCGGGTGTTAACAACCATGATTGGATATTCAGGTTGTATTCCTCTTTTAATTATGGAAATGCCTGAATTTTATTTTACAAATAATGGTTTTCTTCCTTCCTTCCCCTGTCCTCCTCCTTTCACCCTTATTTCTGGAGGTATCTGGAATCACCGGTCTGCAGTTTGTGATCGGAAGATTCTACAATGCTAATTGTATTTGATAATTAATTTTTATCTCAATATTGATATTTGAGATAAATCTGCTAGGCATTATTCTAGTGTAGATGTCTAGTTATTTGCCACTTTTTTCCTGAAATGCACCAATCTTGTCAATTCCCTCACCATCAATTGTGGACCAGTCCAGGCTGGGAACATGGTGGCATGGCTGGGTGGGAGAGCATAAATATTTCCCTGCCCGCTGCTGCTGGCTCACTGAAGCTGTGTCTGTGCGACCTGGGCCCAAGCTTGTCCTTAACACAATCGAGAAGTGGGGATAGACAATGTCCACCAGCCTGTCACCTCCCAGTTTTGGCATGGCCTCTGCTGAGTTGGGAGAAATGGCATCACAACACGTGTGGCTCAAGAATCTGGGGCCTGCTGGAGGGATTATACTTAACAATTTTGGGTCATGCAGAGCTAGGACTGGGAGAGGGACACAAATTTAGATATCTGCCCATGCCCAGCAGAAGGAGGCAAACCCCCTCCACAGTCAAAAATTCTTCAAGTTACCAGAGGGAACACTCGGCTGCTGACTTGCTCCATTTTTGGAAAGGACAGACAACTCCTCTGTGCTCTCCCTCTGAGGCAGTGAGCTGTGAGCTCCTGGAGCAGGGAAAGGGATGTCACCCACACCCTGCACAGCAGCTCACAGCTGCACCCAGACACCACTGCCTCAGGGTCCAGAAAGTACGGCAAACTTGCAAGTGAATAGCTCTGCTATGGGCTTCGGAGCAGTGGGAAAGTCAGGGATAAAAGGAGCTGAACTGAGAATGCCTCCACATTCGGGTAGGCTACAAAGCAGGGGAATGGAGCTGCAGGCTAACAAAGGCGTTGAAGCAAAGGATTCTTGACGACAAAGTGCATATATGCATTGGCATAAGCAAGGCAGGTCTCCTTGTCCCTGGTGAAACCAGACCTCTATCCTGACCAGACACAGCTCTGTACCTGCTTGCTGACTGCTGCTCACAGCCTGCATGTTTGTTTATCTTTTGAATTCAAAATCTCTATGATAAACACTGGGTAGCACACAATACTGTGTTTACTTCTCCTGTGTTGCTCCTCCTGTGAGCAGATTTCTTAATTGTCCCGAGTGATGACTGTATATTGCACTAACACTCTTGGTCCCTGTGAGACCTCACGCTTGCCTGGCTTTCCTGCAGGGGTTTTCTCAGAGCAGATGGTTTTGCTCTCAGAGGCTGCATTTTTTCTAGCAGGAGGAACTGTTATGGACCAGCAGCTGAGCAGTCCCAAAGGCAGGTGTGGGACTGTCTCTGCAAAGAGCCTTCTGGCAGGAATGGGGATGGATCATAGCTGGGGCTGCTGCCTTCTGAGAGAGCAAAGGCCCACAGGACGGAAACAAAGCACAGTAGGCTGGGCACAACCCATTCCTGCGATAGCACATCTGAACCTTCAGCTAATTTTAAAAAATATTTTGCAAGAACAAAAAAACTTGATTAGTTCTCACTCCATCTGAGCACTTTGCCTTTCTATCTTTCACAACAGTGCTAACTAATCAGGCAATTTTTATGTATGACAATGAATAACCCTTTTCTGTAATGATTTTCTGTGCTTCTGATGCACTTTGCTTTATGTTGGACAGTACTTAGAGAGATGATTATCCCCACTCTGCAAATGAGGAAGATGAGATACAGAAAAGTGACGAGGTCGCGACCCAATGGTGTTCACAAAAATAGGTAAGAAAGGCCAGAAGATCCAGACAGATGTATAAGATTGCTTGTTTTTTTTTTCATGGCACCAACACTAGTTTATTCCCTGGCATGCTGCACTGAACAGGGGCATTTATTACTGGTAAGGTTTGCCTTCTGTCCTTCATTGTTCCCTGTAAACTGAGCACTAACAGAGATCCACCACTCTTGAGAAGACACTGTGCAAGTAATTATTTAACCTTTTATCAATGGTTATGATAATTTGGACACATACACATTTGTACAACTGACATGAACTCTGCATATGGAAACTGCTTTACGAACACAAAGCAGCTGCTTTTGAAGTGTCTTATTTTAAGGCAGTTTTTTAAAAAGCAAATGTCAAAGGAATGCCCTCTCAAGCCCCTAAAAAATTCAAGTGCACATATTTTGACTAATCTCTTGCCAAAGTTTGTTTTTAATTGGCATTTTTTACATTTAATTACCATATATAAGTGCAGAAATGCAAGTCAAACCACAAAAATCCCCCTATTTTATTTCACACACAAAAAGTTACAATAAAATTGTCAAAAGCATATATTTTTTTACAAACTTGGAAACCATCTCTCTTGAGCAGGGACAGTTATATTTTCACATCAAGGCCACTCTGCAATAAAGCCATTTCTCTGAAAAGCTCCTATTCTTAGACTAGGAAAAGAACCTAGTGAGACACTGCTTCTCAAAAATAGCAACAATATGTGCTCAGTAAAGCAGCAGGGGTAACCACAAAGACTCCCAACAAGAAGAACTGACTTGTATGTGGCAAAACATTTCCACCAACATTTTGGAGACAAAGTTTTGGGAATGAGTTCAACCTCTGAGTTCCACAGACTCCAAACTTGAAATGCCTTTGGGTGCTGATTATTACAGTGCTCCTGGCACTCATTTCAGGAGTGCCAAACACACCTTGTCCTTGCGAGCATACTGAGAATTAGGGATGCTTTCTGAATGTTGGACTGGCAGCATCTCAAAAATCAGTTGCTTGCTAATGAGTTGCCACCTCTGATGAATTGATTGTGAATTTTTAAAGTCTTTTCAATTACAAAGCTCTTACCCACCTGATCCCGTCACTGTCTACAAGATGCCTTTCCACTGAATTTAATGGCCTTTGGAGTGGCCTGAGGGAGTGGGTTCTGGACCTTAATAGGAACCTTTCCTCAGGGATGGAACAACACAGCCTGTCTGTGAGTACATTAGAGGTTTAACACTTTGGTGGCATGAAGGCAAGCCTTGCTTTGGAACACATAATCCCATGGCTTTGTGGTAAAGGATACATAGAATGGAGGGCAGTGGGATCCCAGTGAGGGTTAAAACAATGTCCTGAAAAACAGCAAAGTGAGAAATTGTGAGCCAGGAGCTGTAAAGAGGCAATGATATACACTAACCTAAATCCACCCAAGTCAACAGACACCAAAGATGCTGTGAAGTGGCTTCTCTCTGACTCCTACATAGCCCCCCACTCTTTCTCGTTCAGTGGTCAGAGTAAAAGCCTCACACAAATGTGGGTTTTAAACTGGTTGCAATGAGCGTTGCTCAGCAGCCACACACAGTTATCCCACCACAAGGAGGAAAAATCCACTGTCAGAGATAGCAGGCAGCATGATGGCTGTAAGCAAGGTGAAGCACACCCTGTACAGATGTGAAGGTAGTGGCCTTGGTGGCTCACCAGCTTTGGAGTGGTGACTTGGCCTCCCGTTTGAGGCACATTTATAAAAATAGGCATCTTTTCCTCAGGGCCTTGCTAGCAGTGAATTAAAAGTTGCTCCAAGCACCAGTGCCTTTATTTTTTTTTCCCCAAGGCTTTAAATATTTGTTCATTGTCATGTTATGCTGCATGAGAAGAAGTGTAGTCCTCTGGCAACAGGACCAAAACATCATGGGTGAAAGATAAGCAAGCTTTCCTGTTCCATCCTCCCCATCCTTTCTGGGTAGATAAACATGTCTCTAAACCTGCTTCACCTTAATCATGCACACAGGAGAAAGGGCCAAGGCAACTTTACTGAAAGGTGTCGTGTATAGTCTGTGAGAAGAGAGGATTTCTCCTCTTGCTCTGCAGCTTCCTCACTGAGATTTGTGAGAAATGGGTTTGAGCCACAGGGTCTGATAGCGGTTGCAGCAGTTCCTTCCCCTCGCTCCTGAGGTGCAGATCCTCAGCATGTAACACAGCACCCTGAAACAAGAGGGTGGGGGCCCTCAAAGGACTTGCTTGCAGGTGCCCTGTCCAGCCTTCCTGTGCTGGCTGTGATTTAATGTGACATCTCAGTGTTGCCTCCATAGTCTTGTGATAGCTGTTGGTTTAGTGAGAGCATAGCTTTGGAAACAAATGGTTACCGGAACAGTTGAGGGTTATTTTGTAATTTATTTCTTCTTTTTCAAAATATACATTTTGGATTTTCACAGGAAAAAAAAAACAAACAAACAAACAACTGAAGAAACTGAGTTTGAAAAGAATGCAACCTTTTGGTTTTTTGTGGTTTTTTAAGCCAGTTTGATTGCTTGGGGGAGAGAAAACACTGGGTGCCAAGGCAGTTGTAGGGTCAGGAGGAATGCATCTAGAGAGAAAAGACTCCTCAGGCTTCTGGGGAGAATTTCAGGGATTTTGAGAAACAAGCCCATTTCTCATTATCTGACTTTGCACACTGGTTTTATTTATGCTACAGCTATGTTTCTTGACTCATTGGCTGTCTTGTCTGGCCAACTGCTTAATCTCAATTTACCAAATGTGGGTTTGTGGAGATGTAGCAGCAGATGGATACCATTGTTTCAGTAAATCTTTTTTACAGTATTTGTCTTTGTTTATAGTGTGAAGGAAGGGACTCTGAAGAAATTCAGGAAGCCAGAACTTTCACAGGCTTTGCAGATTACTCATGGAATACACTGACCACAAATCTGATTGAAGTCAGTGTGTTACCTACCATAGCTCCCACAGCAGCTCATCTGGGAAGCTGCACCAACACAGAGGTTTGTGCTGCTGAGCTGCTGGACATCTGTGTTACATCAGGAAGGATGAAGAAGAACAAGCACGGTGCAGACAGGTTGTCTGCTCTATCTGCTCTGTTTGATTGAGACCTTTGTCACTATATCAAAACCAGTTTGCTTAGATCTGATCTTTTTTACCTCTAAACCTTTTCAGAGTCTGGCTAGAAGCATTAACTCATTTCCCTGCATCCACTATCCATATTTTGAGATCTATGTAAAAAAAGACATCAGTTAATAAATAAAGATATAAAGATAGACAAATGAGAGCTGATTGCAATTGCTTTAGTATATTTTTTTCATTCTTCAGACTTCTTAAAACAGGATTTTAAAAAACAAGGAAAATAAATCAAGCTCTGCAGGAGAACTGAAATCTTACAGTGGAAGCTAGCAGCATCAGTCTTAGCTCAAACAAAATGTGCTATAACGACTCCCAGAGCAGCCAGAGAAGACAAGAACTGGAATACTCCCATCTTTGCACCTGGGTTCATTCCAGATCCATAATTCCAGATCCTTATTCACTGGTGTAGCATGCCTGTGAGACCATCAATACAAGTGATGGCATCATTCTGAACCTGCTTCTGCCTGTAAGAGTCAAGAATCTGAAAACAAGAAACCTCACATTTTGAAAATCCTAGTTCTAGAAAGATAAACACAATTTCTGGATGGGGTGCATATGATCCTAATTCCAGTTAGGATATGTACAGGGAGTGAACTTGTCTCTTTCAGTACAAAGCTGAAGTCAGTGTGGCCAAAGCTAAAGTCATTGGTCTTCTCACTGAGAAGCAGTAACAGTCCTATAGACACACTGGGATATCTCCTGCTAATCCCATGCAGACTGGCATACCCATGATGCAGATAGCTACAAGGCTGGCTCCCAAAAGCAGGGTAAACTGTTAGGAGCTCCCCTGGTCAACCACAACGTGAGCACATTTGCAGTGTGTGGCCCCCTGCTCTACAGAGCATGCCCTTTTTCAGCATGTCCCAGCCACTCGTGGGAGCCAACAAGCTCTCTGTGGCTGCACAGGCCACACCTGCCATGGGCGATGGAGTGGTGGAAAATTATTTCAAAATGGTAGATACTGTTCAGAGTTCAAACACTTTTTCTAAGTTGGTTATCTGCTTATGAGCAGGTCACACAAATTCCACCATTCCAACATGACCTCGCTCCAAGAACCTGGGAGTCTTATTTCAGAGAGATTAATGAGTGTTTTTACAACTTGCTGAACTTGTCTTAGTGTGTCCTCGAGCTGGCCACGGCCTTTTATTTTGTTGGAATGGAGGGAGATTACTTCCTCTACCAGTTCTTGCTAAGAGTAACCTCGAGGTGTCTGGCAGTACTACCATCAGGCTATGTTCGTTATTTCCTAATGCAGGTGACACTGTGACACATTTTCTGTCAGGTGAAATTTAGAGGCACATTAACCTGCTTGACAGGAACAGTGAGTCACAAACAGCTCCTGAGGAGAAATGTCCACACTGTAGAAAATGTTTCAAGGTTTTTTAGGCTCTAGTTTGATACCTCTACTAATTATATCTGCAGTCTCACAGATACCCCGCAAAAAAAACCCAAAGCATGAAAATACATAACCTTCCTAGAAACACGGCCGACTTTGTTGCCTGAATTTCTAGACATTTCTGTCTTCTTTAAATAACTGAAAGCAAAATCAGCTATGAGACTCTCTCCTCATTCCCACTATTGTGCTACTAATTTCAGAGTGGCTTGGTCTACATAATGAGTGCTGGTGGTGGCCAGTGCATCTGCTCCAGAGTCAAATTAAGAGTCAAGAAAAAATTATCTTTCCCTGGCTGTACTTGCATATGCCTGTTTGTCCCACAGAGTTTCCAACACTATTGGTGCTGATGGTGGAGCTACATATGTTGCTGCCCAGGGCTGTACAGGGCCCTGGCTTGCCAGCTTTGCTCTTAAGAACTCTACAGAGCAGGAGGGGAGAGGATGCAGTGTCCCAGGGTCCTGCCTGTGGCACAGTCCAGGGACTCCCGTACCATTTTTCATTGAGGACCATCTCTTTCCCAGTTGGTGCATGAGTGAGGCATCACCACTCACTTGGTTTCTGGCAGACTTCCCTGGAAGACAGGCCAGTTCCAATGAGGCCTGAGAGGAGCCTGGGAGTGATTTGAGCATGCTGGGCGGCTTGGGAAGAGCAATTGCTACTGGTTATCTCTAGTCCTTTGCTTTGGGAAGAGGAGTCATTCCTAGCTGGTGGTGATGGTTATTGTCAAAGATGTTTATAACCAGGGTAAATAGCACTGCTGGTATCTTTAACTTGAAAGTGACCATACTTGAAAATAAATCTTTCCTCAAACTGTTGGTTTTGCTGATTCAGTTTCATCTTCTAGCTAGTAGTGTAGCTGAGACACATTAATCACTTCTTTCTTTCTTTCACTCTCTCTCACTCTATGTACTTGTATGGCTCTTGTCACGCTTGTATCTGAGTGCCTCTCCCCCATAGGAATTTAAGAGTAAAAATAACTCCCTATCTCCTTTCCCAGGCTGGAGAACTGCCTCCAGTATATAGTTTCTTAAAAGAGCGTTACACATACTTTATCCCAAAAGAGCTCTTTTCCTCAGCAGGATTATGTGATGGCAATATTACATCAAACAATAGCTGAAGGTGAGCAGAATAGGGAGAGAACCTAGGACCTGGATCTAGTCCTAGGCATATAACAAGAATGTGATTTCTGCTATGTTTGTAATCTTAAATTACACCACAAAAGGTACAAAGGAACTAGATATTTACTGGCAGTAATGTATTTACTTAATTCAAGTGCAGGATGTTTTGGGATGCATTAGTTAAAGCTGTAGGCCACTATGAAGATGTAAAATGTTATGTATGTACTAAGTATCATTATTATTATAGCTGAATTGAATAGAGTAGTAAAGTTACTGAAGACTAATTAAAAAGAAACAATTATTCCAGTTGTTTGGGGGAATAACCACTTTTGTGGTTTGCCTCATATAAAGAATTAGCAAAATGTTAACTGCACTTGCTGTAGGGAGATAAGTGTTTGTTTCTTGGAAAAAGACCTGTTTCTAGACAGCCACATCCATTAGATACTTCCAATTAAATCAAACGTTTATTTTTACTGATACTCTATTGCTTGATACTGATGCTAACAATTTATATGAAAAGAATTGGCAATCCTAAGTACTTGAAAGTAGTGCCACTGTAAAGGAAGGTATTTGTCATATAAAGCCATCTAGTAAGACCTTGAATGGAAGAGCAGGAGGCATTCCCAGCCACACTTCCAATGTAAGGAAGTGCACTTTGATCAATTTATACCACCATTTTTCTATCCTTACAGTAATTTCTGCTTTGTCACCCTGGCTTTTCAAGAAGTGATACAGGTCTTGATGCTGATCCCATGTATGATCTAATGTATTCCAAAGTTACAAGCTTTCATTGGCATCAGTAGTATATACAGAGGGGGGGGAAAATGTGATAAAACCTTCAACTGTGTAGCTAGCATTCTCTAGTAACAATAACATATTCTTCAGAGGAAGCTGCAAAGAACTGTACATTGGGTGTTTGAAACAGTATCTCCAGAGCAGCTAGAGAGACAGACCTCTAGCTTGGATTTTCAGATGCTCCTTGCTGCCTAATTCCACTGACTGCAGCAAGCAGTGAGAAGTTAAAAATTAACAAATGCTTTTGATCATCCCTGTAAAAAAAGGGCCAAAGAACCTTAGAGTACTTGTTTAGCGCAAAACATAGCTGAGTTGTTACATACTATTTTATCTATAATATAAATCCTATTTACAAAAACGTGGCCTTGTGTATACTACTACTTGTTAAAAGAAATGTTACAGCACATGGAAGAAGAATTTTCCTCAGACTTCTCTGATATGTGAATGCCTGGTAAGTGGCAACATGCATTGTTTATAAGGTGGCCAAAACCCCAGGTGATTAAAATTTTCACTGTGCATTTGAGCTGACTGATGTGTGTAAGAGCACATCTGAAATCAAAGAGCTCATCCTGGAGAGCTTTGTGATGTATGCCTTCCGGGGAAGGCAGAGAGGCACCCACATTGTTCTCTGGGAGCTCACAGCAAGCTCCCCAAAATTGAATTAAGCCTTTGAAAGCAATCTTTAGCCTGTTGTATCTGAGTGGCTGAACTCTGTGTGAGGTTACATACAGAAATAAGTTATTTTGCATTAGCAAAGCAGATTAGATTTTCATATTTTACTCTTCATTGTGACCTTGGCTATGCATAAAGTGACAGACAGGTGAGGCCTCCTCGGGGCTTGTCCTGAGGGAGAAATGGAAAGGAGTGATGAAACTCTTGATTCTGCCGTTATCTGGGAGAAGACCCTTGAAACCAGCACTCCTTCACTCTGTGCATTGTGGCTGTGGGCCAGAGTGCTCTTAACCCCTTTCCTCACTTAGATCACTTATAAAATCAGCATAATACAACGCATTTTCAGAGCAGACCTAGGCCTTCACTTATCTTGGTTCAAGGTCCTTGATAAAATTATTTTTTGCTATTTGCTACTGAACTGGCTTGGTGGAATAAATAACAGAAATACATTCAAGAGTAAGATATAACTGGAAACTCTCCTCAGAACTCGTCTACAAAAAAGCATTAGCATTTTATTGCACCAGCAGACAAAGCAGATCAGCCTCAGAGTACAAGGGCACCTAGACCTGCATGAAATTGTTAGTACACCTATTCCTCAACAGCAGCTTTTACTGAGGCTTTTAGCATCATGCATATTTCTTTGAGAATTTTGCCCCTCTGACAGCTTCAGCCATGCTCTGGATAACTGAGACCAGTGAAAGGGGCCCTGGCAGCCAGTTCAGGCATCAGCTTTAGCGGTGGAACTTCACTTTGTACTGAACCACTGGTAATTGCTTTTTTCATGTATGTTCATGTTGCCAGTATTCCATGCTTCTTTTCCTGCATGAGCATATAAGCCATAATTCCCACTAAGATCAGAAATTTGCTTTAGCAAGAATGCATGTTTGTCTCGTGTTTCTGTGTATGAGCCTTCCTTACATGCATTACTACTTGGCTCCATACAATTAAGCACACTTGCTAGTTAATGAAAACTGTCTGCCCCAAACCATGTACTTCTTTAGTTTAGGAACGCTCTGGTGTCACTAAGTGGTAGGGGACTTTACTGGCATCCAGTGTCTTTAATTTTGGGTGAACTCATAAAAAACCAAGCTATTTAAAGTGAAGCTGACAGAACTGCTTCATCATATTTCATTGGGCATTCAGGGTGGGGTAGCATAAATAATGAAGAGACACAAGATCCACTAAACTAAGTGCCTAAGGCAGGTCAAGAGCCTGTAAGGCCTGTGTCTCTTCACTGACACTAGAAAAAAACTAAAAGACTAACTCAGACCAGGGTGTCTGTTTTTCAGACAGCTTCTTACCATACTCAGAATATAAGAAAAATATGGTGTGGTTTTGCAGTCAGCTGACATGAATCTAAGCCCCTGGTAAATGGAGACAACCTGCCACCTCTCACTCCCTACCCTGACTGATCCTCCCCCAAAACTGAGAAGAGGAATCCTTACTCTTCCCCTCTCCCCATTTTTTTTTCCCTTCTTTCGTTACTGTGGCCTTATTTATTATTAAAAATAAATAAAGATTATTTTTGAAGTACATTATCTGTCTGGATATATAGTCACCCCAAATGCTACTGCCATCACCAAGAGCAGTGACAAGATGAATCTAGGGTTGTTTAAGCCTGTCATGAAACTGCACCATGTTTGCAGCAAAATTTCGTTTTGCCTAAAGCTTGTTTATGCAGGAAGATGTTATTAGTTCCGTTAGTAAAAAAAGGTAGAGTTAAATAATATAATTTACATCACTCTGGACTTTTTGTGTGAACATTCTTGCTCAGGAATAATAGTGGTAGTTTTTGATTTATCATAAATTAATTCTAAAACTTTATTGACTAAACTGCAGGACAAAAAATAAAAAAAAAAAACAACCAAATATGCGCCACAACAAAAACACATTCTTCTCTCCAACGAAAGAAATTCACACTATGAATTATTCCAGTAAAACAAAATCAGTTTGAATTCATACCTTTGTTTACGCCACTGTAAATTTTACATCTAGACAACTCTATATAGGGAAGTTACATTTTACATTATAATGAGGTTACAATGTGTTAATCCCCTTGGACTGAAGCAATTATCACCTGCCTGCTAGGTGTTAAATGCTGCATTACAAGGGGATTATTTTCTCTCTTATTCTGATTGAGGCCTGGTCTACCCACAAATTCACCCTGGTTAAACTAATTCAGGAGGGAGTTTTCATTTTGCCTACTCTGAATCAGTTATGTATTGTGTTAATAAAACTGGACTCAATGACAATTCCCTTGATATGTTGTAATTCAAAGTAGTAAAATGATTATTTCTGTGCTCTCTGGCCATTTACCATTATATACGTTAGCCTCAGTCATTTGATTTCATTTTTAGCACATTTTATTTTATAGTTGTGCACTTTCTCTTCCACAGTCTAGCTTTGAATCTTGCACTGAAGCACAGCTAAAAACCACAAATGAGACAAGTCTGTGACTTTTTCAGTCCCTGGAACGACACACAGCAAATGTAGGTGCCATGACAAGTAGGCCAGAAATTTGCCTTCTTTTTTTTTGCTTCTCACTCAGTGCAATAAAATAGTGCCAGGGGACAGCTGGCTGTCAGACATGCAATCATTTGAATAAGCTGTAAACATCTAGCCATTTGTAGAGCTCTTCCAGCTCCCACATCAATCTTCACAGCAGTAATGAAAGGTTGTTGCCTGCCTTGAGTGTCCTGGGTGAGCTCCAGTTACATTATTACAGTTTACATGTCTCAGTTTCCTTATATCTTATTTGTATGAAGTACTGATCCCAAACCTTTTGTGTAGACATGCATCCCGTTTAGAAGCATCTGTCTACCACTTCAGAGCAGATTGTGGTTTAGTGATGGTTGAATGAGCTGTAGCCAGGCACATATCATGCACAAACACACATCGCTCCTCATCTACTGTCTCTCTGAACACAGACAAGGAGAGAAATACCTACTCCAGTGTGTGCCTCAGATCTTGTATCCTGTGCTGGCCCTTTGCCACTTACTTCAATACTGAAAGATACATTTTGGCATGAGCTATTGCTTCTTGTTCACTTGAGTGTGTTCATAACGCTGCTGGGCACAGCCCAGACCCACTGCTCTGGGACACATCTGCTCCTCCTACCTTTCTCCACACACTTCCTCATGGGTTGTAGGACAGACAATATTTCTGTAGCCAGGCAATTCATGACTGTGTACAGTTGTATTGGATTGCCCAATGTTTTAAGAACGTTGTCTTATTTGGATGAAAGAAATATGTAGTGCCAATGTCCCCCTCATTTGTTAGTTGTAATGTATCCAGAGACTCCTTGAAGGCCAATTATATTGTGCCTATTGTTTCAGAAACAGGGAAACATTTATGCAAATTATCTCAAATAAAAATGGAATTTTTTGTGGCTGTATAAATGTTTTTTATGAGTCTGAGTCCTGCGAACACTGTAAAGAAGAAAGTTGATGCCAGAAATCTTTGTAAAACCATCTTGAACCTCACTTAATTCACTTACTGGTAAGCTCAGTCCCACACTCAGTGCAATCAGTGTAAGACTAGCACATTTGAAAACAATGTTTGACTTCAAGTAAGTCAGTACTCAGCATTTACCTCGCAGGTGCCTTCTGACTTCATGGTGTGTATAACTCAGGGATGCCACAGGCACTGTTTTTCCCCATTGGATAAATGATATGGCAAGACTCACTAAGACTTTCTGATACTGCTGCTCTACAAGGTGACAAAAAAAGCAAAGGCCAATTCAATTTAGCCGATTAAGATGCATTTGCATTTGGTTTGTACCACAGCACTACAAGCCTCTTGCACTGTCTTGTCTACCATCCTGAGCTGTGGCACAACAAAATCAGGTACATACAAGACCCTAGACAAGCTCCAATGCCTGTGCAGCCCTCAAGGATGCAGACCCATTCAGCAAGAATGCAGACAATGTTTTGAAAAGGTGATGTCACTTTTAGCAAAAGTCTAAAAGAAGAGGGAGAGGAACTCTGGCTGAACTCTCTGGGTCATATCCTTCCAATGTAGCTGCATCGTGAAATAAGGCAAAGAATGTGACCAGGACTGGGTGCCATCACAGTAAGTGTTTATCTGATAGGTGTCTGTCAGCATGCAGCAAAGACACTGGCCCTCTGTCCTACTTTGCCTATGGCAGCATTCTGCTGCTGCTTTTGTGGAGAAGGTGGGAAGGGAGGAGAGGACTTGCCGGCCCTGAAAAGAGAAGAGTTACTTGGTTATCCTTGAAAGCCCCCAAAATTCTTGTGGTGGATGTCATTCAGCCTTTCCTTCCTAAGTGGGCACAGGTAGTTCACATTCTTCCCCTAAGGAGAAACCTAAGCCACCTCTGGCCCAGGATGAAGAACAAAGGGGAATGCTTCATCTAAACTAGCCATTGGGTGAATAGGAGTCAATGAAGGCATGCTGCAGCATGAAACCAAGAACTGGCAATCCATCTGTATGTCTCCTCCACCTGCACACTTCACTATCACCATTATTTAATTAGCAGAGCATCTGCAAGTTTCTCACAAAATAAGAAGGAATTATTATTATTTTTTCCACAACTGTTTTGTTACTCTGGTCACATCTGGTCCAAATCTAGTAGGAAGCCAAAACTGGAACTGTCAGCACAGCTGAAGGATTTTTTCTTCTGCTGATTAATGAATGGCAACTGTAGCCCTGATGATCCCTGCCTTTTGTCTCACAATAAAACCCAGATTCCTATATATTGTGTGTGGCTTTCATGAAGGGCTTCCCACTTGTGCCACTTTAATGAGGAATGCATTAGAGATGTTCTTCTCTGGCAATCAAGCACTTACCAAAATCCTTAACTCCATTAGATGGGAGGGAAGGGAGAAAGTGGAGTCACACAGAAAGTGTGACTTTCTGTAGGAAAGTCACAGAGACAGCTCTGATGGAGGTGGGAGGGAACAGTATCTCTAAGTGACTCACACCCCACTAGTTCAGGTCTTTTCAGGTTTTCCTTCTGCCTGCTCTACCTGTACCACCACCCTGGGAAACCAGGCTGGTTCCTGGTGCTCCTGCCAGGAAGAGAATTTAACAGTGTATGAGGAAGTGGCTATTGCTGGGGCAGCCCTTTTAACAAAGACTGTCATTGTCCTCATCCTGCCTCTTTCCCCAGTGGCAGAAGGAGCAATTAGACTGGTTTTATAGATCCCTACATGCCTGGGGAGCCTTTGGTTAGTGCTGACTCTGCTCCCTCCCTATGTTCCTCGCTTTCTCCAGCCATGCCTTACTGTTGCTCCTTAAAATCACTGGAGAACATCACTGGGGCAGATTCTGCTGACCATGGGCTATAGTTAAGTGCTTTTCCCTCTGGTTAAGAGCAAGACAGATCACTAGCATACTCCTTTGCTAACAGCCCCTTCAGAAGGCTGGAATTCCTGGCCAAACATTGATAAATTCATGTCAGTCTGCACATGACACAATCTCCCCAAAGGTCATCATTTTCAAAACAGTTTTGGCTGCCTCTGAATGCCTGGCTTGTGGTACATATGGTCTGATTTGCAGGGGCAACCTTTGACTTCAGTTCCTGTAAATTTCATGCAGACTTCTGAGCCTCCAGCACTACCTAGAGACACGTCATCGTGCCTGAAACTGGGACTGCACAGCTGACGTACTCCAAAGGAAGGAGTAGGCATTCAAAGAAATGTGATTCAAAGTATGCAATTACCTTTTGTCCAGGCATGTGAGAACAATGCTGCAGAAATCTTTGAATGTACAGGTTCTGCCTCTGCAGTGGGGTCTCAGACACTGAGTGTTCATCATTAGCTCATACCAAAAGGTATTTGAACCTTGTAAGTTTATTTATTGTCCGGGGAAAACTTGTCCTTGCTCTTTTTCTTTCAAAACTTGTAATGATTCAGTGTTCTGTGACTGTAAACCTTCATCTTTTCAGGGTCATATACTCTATGTGCTGCTGCAATATTATTGAAAGAAGCAGTTTTCCTTGTTCGTGTCATCTCTTGTGCACTTAGGCCTGGGTGAAGTGGCTTGCAGTTGGACAGCAAGGTAAATGATACAGCACTAAAACAGGGAGATCACATTTAGCCATTGAGGTAGAAAATGATCTGTTTTCAGACTGAAAATGTTTTTTTTTTCTTCAGTATTGACTATTACAAAACAAGGCATGCTGAGGCATAACCATAACTGTAGTTTATAAAAAACGTGTACAGTGACAAAATTCCCTTCAGTCAGACAGCAAAGAAGGAAGATAAAATTCTGTGCTGCAGGTTCCCCCAAATACTAGTTGAATGAGCAAATGGTTTGCATTACATTTCAAAGGCCTATCACATCACAGTAGGACTGAATTCAAACCTTTTTTGCTGTGTCCTTAAGTATCACTCAAATGATTTAGAGCCCTTTTGTAAGAAGGAAGTCCCTAGCCGGAAGAATGTAGATAGTCTCTAAGGACCCAGTTTCTCAGAGGTATTGACTTCTCTGCAGCTGTCAAAGGAGTTATGCCTTGGATTCTCTCCAATTTTTGCCATAGGAACTGGGAGCTCTGTTCTGGTCGCCAGCCCTGATCTTCTCAGGTTCTGGTTCAACAGCGTCTGTTCTGCACCATTGCACAACATTTGGTTCTGCTCTAGGATTAAAAGAAGAGAAGCCCAGAGAATGAATGGGGAAGTGTCAAGAAATATGCTATTGTTATCACCTTTTCTGGGACCCACAGGGTTCAGAAGTGCTCCCCTTCAGACATGCCTGGAGGTTTTCATTTGTGCCTGCTTTCCAAGAGGTCCTTCTTCCCTGGTGATTCCTGAGAAAGCAGATCCTGGAGGGGCCAGCACAGCTTCTGTGATCCTGAGCTGCCTTCTTTTTCTGAAAGGGCTGTGTTGGGAAGCAGAGCATTAAAGGTCGCCAAACTTTCGCTGAAGAACATGTTGTCATGTGTCACTTAATTCTAGGTAAGTTTAACTATTAAACAAAATTTAAAGCAAGTATTTCCAATAATGGAATAGGATAGAAACAGATAAAGCAATAAAACTTCCACTGTTAAGATTATATTTACTAGTAAAGATCCTTTGTGGATCTCAGTCATTTTTTTTTCTTTCATCTTATGTTAGGCACCAGAATTTCCCTTTACTGACATAAGATGGAGTTTCTATGCCAGAGATGGCTGTCACAGCTACTATCTCCCCTGTCATTCCCAGCTCTCCCAAGGGAGAGGGCAGGGGCCAAAAGCTAAGACTGTTTTTCTATGCCATCCAAAGCTCAAATACCCCAGTTTTCACACAGCTTACTTGAGAAAACTTCCTTCTTAACACCTGTGATTGGTTTCTGAACTCCACATGGCATCATATAAAGAGTTATCTTACTTCTGTCTTCCTTCATCCTCAAGATCCTTTGATTAACATTTTTCACCTATATTCTAATTAGCAAAATCCTAGCTCTGGAATATTTATTTTTGTCACTGTCTTCTCCAGGCAAACATAACACTATGCCTGTGTAATAATGCCCAGTCTTCTTGCTAGACTTATGACCATTGATTTTTCAGTGACTATCTCGTAAAACACAAATGTGATGCTGCAGATGATGTTGAACAATACCAAACGCTCCTCTTTACATTTTGCAGAGACACTTTTGACAGACACTATCACAGATAGTATGTGAAAAGCCATCTCAATTTATGCCACATGTAGGAAAGAAGAAACCATCTCATTGTCTGCAAAAGTATTTTATAAACAAGATGTTACATCCGACACTGTGTTTAGGCAAGAATTGATTTTTATGTGAATAAGAGTTACTAACAGGACAGTAGAAATTAAAATCTATTCATACTTTTTCAAGAGTGAGATATGCACTCACTGCAGTCCTCTGTTCCATGTTCTGACACCTTCTTTCCTTCCCTTGAATAATCTAATAATAACTGAAGTTTCCACTTCAAGAAGCCCTCTGCATTAATCATTTGGTCTGTCAAGATCTCAGCTCAATTATTGTCAGCCTGCATCTCTGCAACTGGAAAATTACATTAAAAGTTACTCCAAAGTGATGTCAGAGTGCAAGAGTTGAATGGAGATGGGGTAGCTGGGCTTCATGTGTAACAGCCAAGTATCCTCTCCAGAACAGTGCTGAGCTAGTCTGTATTACTGTTTCCAAGGGAAAAAAAATAAAAATTAATGCAATCAATTTACTTCACGTTTTGCCTTGTCTCAAAAATTATTGAGTCATTAATCTTAGCAATGTCATGGTGTGGTCATTCACTGAATTCAATTAAATAGCAGCTAACCATTAGAAATCCGTGTGTTCTTCACATGCAGTAATACCCTTCCTGGCCATAATGAGTGGAGCTCCCCTTGTTGAACTAGGGGAAATTTACAGAAAAGGAGACAATGAAGATGAATAAGGTAAACTGCTTCAGTATACTGCATTTTGTACACACCTAACCCTGATAGTTCTGGGCCAAATTCTTCTTATACAGGTATAAGCATTAAATCGAAGTGCAAGTTCACAAGATTCATTTCAGGGCCCTTTAGCTCATGTGGTCTTCCATTCTTTAAGTTCTGTTTTCACTGAACTAATGAAGAGTCTCTGGATCAAAAGGCCAGGAGCTTTCATTCACAAGGGCACCCAGCTGCCTTCCTCAGAAAACTGTGTATAAAGTGGCTTTGTGCCCTTGTGTTGTAGCAGCCACTGCTGAAATAACACAGTATTGCAATGCAGAGAATTGCTCACCAAAGGAGCTGAGACTGTAGGAAAACCAGCCAGTCTGAAGAGAAATTGGAAAAAACAGCATATGTCAGGAGGTTAATTGAGCTGAAGCTAATTTACACTGCATGAGCAAGCCAAAGTTTCTGTGATGCCAGAATTAACATGGGAATATCAATGAAACTGAATTACATTAGCTCAATATATCATCAGGAAAAAAAAAAATCTGATCATGTCTAAGGGAACTACCAGAACAACAAGTCACATAGGAGACTTGGTTTTGTCCAGCAGGTTGACATTCTGTCACTGGGAAAGATGGCACCCAGACTGATGAAAGGAAAGCATTGCTGCTGACCTCTAGGGAATGCTTGGGGTGTATCTTGGGGTTACCTCTATTTCACACATGAGCACAGTGCCAGGAATCCGAGGCTGCCATTGATTGGTCTCGGGCCACCTCATGACATGGGCTGCAGGTTATTAGCAGTAACAAATGTTAGATTCCCTGAGGATGTATAGCTGGAAAATAACAGGTAATTAGTCTTGCCTGTCAGCAGAACTAATCAGCTATAGCAATAGTGATAGCATAATAATATGACAATAAGGCTTCTGGTTTTAGAGCTAGCATGGATGGGTATCTGTGCTCTACCTGCCATTATGCAGCACTCATGCCATCTCACATGCACCAAACTTGGCCTTAACTCCAGTCCTTATGCTTGGAAGTGCTATACGAAATGTGTGCTGGATACCATACGGGAACACTTTCTGACCTATTTCCCAGAAGTTCTAATATGAAATAGAGTCACCATATGTATTGGCTGTACTTCTGTAGTGTCATGAGGCTATACAGAGGCAGTGGTAGGCAGTATAGATGCACAGGGCAAAAGAGGGTTCTGGCGCCAACTCTGAAGATCTTCCTTCAAAAGATGCAGAATTGAAGGAAGGAACAGAACACACAGCTACACACACGAAGCACACCGTGACCATGTAAACAGTCAATGACCATGGGACACAGTCAATGACTACAAAGTGATTCAATTCAAAGTTGTCAATCACCTAAATTACAGGATGCAGGGTGTGTTAAATCCTCAGGTGAGTTGACTCATTCAGATGTGTACTGAATTTTCACTGCAGCACAATCTTCTTTAGAGGATGACTTTACTCCCAGATGAAGGCATCTACATGGGAGTTTAATGTACTTTATCTTGTGCTTATTGACTGTGTATGATTAACTGACTTGCTTTCTCTACCCTGAATGTACCTGTGATAGACTAAAGTTTGTAGCACTGCAGCTCTAATCTTCACAAACATCTAAAGACTCACCTGTGTTTGGTGTTACAGGCTAAAAAGATGAGGGCAAGTTATTGCTTACACTGTGCTTCTGTCAACAAGTGATATGACTTCAGAGTTGCAAAGGCAGTGTTGTTTCTGTCACTGTTACTGCCTAAGTCCTGTACTGGGAAAGGAGCACCAAGGCTTGAAGAGCTTTGTTCTATGCCTGATCAGGTGTAACCATTGGAGGGGTGAGAAGCAATGTATGCATCTTCATCTCTGGTCATTTCCTGGCCTCCTAGGTCAGCCACAGCTTCTTTCAGAGGGCACATTAGGTTCTGGTCTAACCCTCTATCTGTTACTCATACTGGCTTTGCATATTCAAAGTGTTTCAACAGCCTTTGTAATGACTTAGGGTACCGATTATTGTTCATAAAGTAGACAACTGTAGTGGCTTAAAACCTTATAATTCCCCATCATTCGATTAATGATCCTTTCTTGGAGACAGCTCCTTCATCAGAAGAGAATAGGTGCTTGCCTTTGCAATATCTCTGTTCACATCATCTTTCTTAGCACAAACCAGTCTTCAGTAGGAGCATCACTGAATTTTGAACATCAGAAGCAAGGCAGGTGTCTTGGTGACAGCTTGCATCAGAGTCTAAAGTCTCAACTGGTTTAGGACTACCCACCAGGACACTTTGGTCAGAGCCATGCAGTCTTGGTGCAGCAAGTGATCTGTGGCTGGTACTCACTGGGAAAGTAGTCTTGCAGGGAGCTCTGTACTCTGAGGTCTTTGCTTCATTAAGAGGAGGAGTGCTTGCCTGGTGAAGCACAAATAAATTTTAAGAGCATGTGGAGCTAATATTGCTTAACTTCTGCTTCATAAAATTGTTAAGGTGAAATTGGAAAAGTCAGTGAAAAATATCACAGACTGCTTTCTCAATATATACACTCTTCTATCAACTTCCTTCTCCTTTTTCTCCACACACTTGCCATAATTTCATTACCTTTCTCACTTCTTGTTGGCTATTTATGGGGACTCTTTCAAAACTGGAAACTCTTGCAAAGTATTCTGCGTATAGATTGGGGTTTTTTGTTATGGGATGATTCATAGTTTGACAAAGGGGTTTTTTACAGAGAGAATAGTGGGGGAAAGAATGCAAGCATCAGAGAAGGATTCTGAGGCAAGAGTGGAGAACCAGAAAACAAACACTGAATGTAGCTAAGGGGAAGTGCAGTCATAACTCGCAGCGCAAGCTGTAGGGAAATGAAAAGACATTTTGCTAATGGACAAAAGTAGTCTTTTTTCGTATAGATGTGTTTATTTGCAGCTCAGAATTTTGAATAGTTTTTTTTAGTATATTGCTGGTGTTATCACCTCACATTTATCCTGCTTTCTGTTCTTGTTTTATCACTGATAATTCATAATTATGATAATGATAATATCACTTCTGACTAGAAGAATAACTAGAAGGAAAAAAGCAAAGATGGCCACATCTTAAAAATTAACATGTGTTTTAGTTTAGATATTTGCACCTTCTCTTGCACTTCTGATAGGTTCTCAGTTTGCAACACACCCACCACAGACAATTTTTACTATTACTAAGTAGCCTTTGAGTTTTCACAGTGTATGGCAGGAAACATCTTGTATTTCTGTATGTAAAAATACATACATGTATGTAGATTTTAGTTAGTTGACTATTAAAGTGCTAAGAGGAGAGGGGAGCTGCCTCTGTCCCACCCTGGGCCCACGGTGATACTTCAAATGCTGAGGCCTGTGGTCTGTGATAAGCAAAGCGTGTCATCCCACCCCAGAGTGCTGTGGACAGTTCATCCTACACCACCTTTATCATGGCTGGTGTGATGGCTCCTACACCTGCAGGACCCCATCTGAGGCAAGGAGCTGGGGGACGGAGTGCACAAGCTAGGGTGGGGAACCTGGCACCAAACAAAGATGGGGCTGGCAAGGGGAACTGGAGGAGACCTGGGTAGGGGAAGAATGGCCCCACAGATGAGGATGTGGGGAGAGGGGAGACTGGGATTGAAGAAAGGGAGCAGCCTGGGCAAGGCACTAGCACAAGGAGAAACCCAGGGAGCAGAAACTGGGATGGGGTAGGAGGGAAAGTGGATTTGATGCAGGGGGGAAGACTGGGGAAGAGAAAGAAGCCTCATCTGCTGCAGAAATCAGCAGGCACATAGTGAATTAGGCATTGTAGTACAGGAAATTAAAAGCTTATCTCAAGTTTGAAGCAAGTGATCACTGTTCTGAAAAATCCAGTTTTGTCCTTACAATCATTAAAGAGATCCTGTGTAATGCTTGACACACCACTTAAACTAAATTTGGCATCAGTGATCACTGATACTGTGTTTCTTTTTATATTTTTCAGTGCCTGACTTGAGATGCTGGAGCTCTCCCAGGTGCAGAGGCTGACAATGGACAATGGTATGGGTGTGTTTTGAGCTCTAAATTGCCAAATATGCCCAAATCATCACACTCTCATCACTTCAAACTGAAGGTGCTGAAATCAATGCTACCTTTTGGCCTCATCCTTTCTATCCCTTAGCTGTGAAACTGGAATCAGACAGCCTCCACCCCTCATAGTGCTGCTGTGGTGCAAAGTCACGCAAAAATACAGGAGGTGTGAATCAGCCTGCAGGGAGGTGGGTGGCCCATGGAACACACCACGAGGCCAGGAGCCCAGCCACAGAACTGAAGGCAGTATGGCAGAGGACGCCGTGCTGTCTCGGACATGGTGCAAAGGAAGAGGGGCATTATGGGTCTTGCCAGGAAGGTTGTACTGGGAAAAGCAGCTTGGAAATTGTTGGACCAACACATGAGATGGATTCAAAGACTGCAGTGCTCACCTGGCAGACAGCCACCTAGCTTTCTGAGGAGGGTTTGTATAGTGCACAGAAAAGTAGGTTGCATTTGCAGAAGGCTGCATTTGAAACAGAAAATATTGAATATGTGCCTATCAAGGGAGCACAACCCACTGCGTATAGTCACTGCAATAGCATCTATGCTAAGAAAAGAGATGTGGGCAGGGTGATTTCAGACATGATGCATTCCTAATTACCTCATTTTTGAGGACATAATTTGGCAACCTTAATAACATTTTTCAGTGCTGCTTTTCACTGTAATGACTGGCATTCGGGAAATCTTCAGCACTTGACTAGGACAAAAGCAGAATATATTCAGTCTTGCTCAGCAGGACTCTTGAAAATAGTGAGACTTCAGACAAACAATGCCTGTGTTGAGCGCAATTAGGCATTTATCACCTTTGGGATGGAATGAGGTTAAAAGTACCAGTATTGCTGATTCTATGTTAAATGATCTAATCTCCTAAAGAAATGCCTCTTATTAATGACACTGTAACAGGTTTTAAGCTACAAAAAGTGCTGATGGAAAATAGAGTCCAAAGCTGACATCTCTGGGGACAAAGCAAAAAATAAACCAAAGCATCGTCTTATGGAAAAGTAAGCATTTCTCTCCAGATCCTTTTATCCTGCCACCTTCAGTATTTGGCATTAGACATGAAATTTCTTCAGAAAATTGCCTCTGTCTCACAGTAGGGAGAAAGAAAGGTGGGAAATCTCTGCTATGCAACTAAAGTAACAAATTCTAATTGGAACACTGTAAATCAGCACAATTTCAGAATAAAAAGTAGTTGGGTCAGAGAATTTGTGATCTTCTCCAGCTATTTTGTCTCTGTGCAGCACAAGATGGCCAACTAACTAGTCTTTGTGGCATCTGTATACACAGTTCCTATTAAATGCGGAAAAAGTGAAGATCCAGCCAATGTGACAGCAGTATGAATGTCTTTCAAGATACTCATTCTAGGCAAAGTCAACCAAAGCTGAAAACCCATCATAAAAAAAGTCACAGAATCATATAATCACAGAATCACAGAATGGTAGGGGTTGGAAGGAGTTCATCTAGTCCACTCACTTTGACAGAGCAGGTTCACCTAGGGCAGGTTACCCAGGAACACACCCAGGTGGGTTTTGAAAGCCTCCAGAGGAGGAAACGCCACAATCTGTCTGCACAGCCCATTCCAGTCAAGTCAGGGGGAAAGATTGCCCTGTGTGCTCAGGCAACATACTAAAATGACGATATCACAATCAGAAAGTAAACAAAATGAAGCCCAGCAATGAGGTGAAGAAGCCAGTTGTGACCATGGTGTGGTGCAGGCAGTGGAGAGAAAAACAGTCTCTCACTGTACATCCTGCAGCAGGAATTACGGTGCCACCTCTTTATCAAGTAGTTTCCCAGGAGCCAAGGGTGAGGCTGGTGAGGGACAACTGAGAACCACCCAGATTTGTAGATGAGTGGGGTTATTTCTGAGTGCCTCACTGGAGCACCTAGCTGCTGCATTGGGCATTTGCCACTGTACTCCTTCCCAAGCTCCCATTCCAAGAGCAAGGGTTTCAGTTTCAGCCAGTCATCAAATGAGAATGAACCAGCATAAGTTTTTACCTTTTTTTAATTTTTTGGACCATTTATATTTACAGTTTGTGAATAACAAGGAAAACCAGGGATGCTACCATACCAAACAAAGCAGTCAAAACACTCTGCTCATTCTTCCAGCCTAGTGGAAAATAAATATCATAGCATTTAGTGAAGAAGCAACACAGACGTAATAATAAAGTACTTCTTTTTTAAGGCAGTGATTGAAAATAACAGGTTCACAAGCAAAATAGGTGGGACCAAATACATTAAGTATGTGAATCTAGTAATGGTAAATAAGGTTATATTCCTGGGAGGAAGAGTGTGACTAATACAGATAACATGCAATTTTTGCAAACAAAAGCAAATTTTTAAAAGGTATTTAAGTAGAGTAATACAGGACACGAGTGAACCCATCTTTTATTTGTTGCCTGGCAAACTGGATTAAGTTTAATAGATAAGAAAGGCTGCAAGCAGCTACACGATCTTCCTCTATGGTTACGTAATCAGATTTTGACTTTGCAGTAACCTGTGTGCTTCAGCAGAGAGAAAGCAAAAATTAGCTTTAATTCTAGTTAGAAAGGGAAAAATCCGTGCAAAACCAATGAGGAATGTTTTCCATGTTAGTCCTCAAAATGTAGAAGTCTGAGACCAGATCCTGATCTGTTACCAAGGAAGAATGGCTCCACTGGCTCCAGCTGAACTCTCAGTTTTATAAAGGTTGCAGACCTGGCTGGGATTTTTGCAGCCCATGCCTTTCTTTTCAAACTGCCTTCAAAGCTCTAAATAAATGCAAAAGTAGTAGCTGTACAGCCCTTCTCCATGTCTTTTTAGGTGCTCCACTTTTAGTATGAGCAGTGCCACGTACAGATAGTGAAGGTCAAAAAAATTAATTTCTTTTTTTAAAAGTCAGTGGAAAACTGATAGGAGCCCATGTGAAGTCTTGTGTCAGAAAGCTCCGCCATCTCAGAAGCTGGGGCACAGGGGATTATTTTATTTTTGAAGGGCATATTTCTAGTGAGGCTGAATCAGAGCATGACTTGCTCTCAAACAAAAATGAGATGGGAAAGTGGAAAGATGCTCCTGTATTAGACGCTAACACATTTGATTCCCCTACTATAGATGTATGACCACCTAGACTGGCACTTGCATTTGAACAATCCCTGCAAGTTGCAGAAGCTGGCCTTCTGGAGATCAGACCATCATCAACATCCCAGTGTCCCACTGCCCCTCAGTAAATTCCCAGGGAAGCTCTGAGTTTCCTGAGGGTAAATTTTCCCTCAGCAGATTCTTCAGGAAATCTTCAGCTGTTTATGCTCTCGGTCAAAGGCATCAAGTTAGAAAGACCTAGTCTTCCCCCATAAATTATCAGGACAATTTAAATTTCTTTCTTAGAGAAACAAAACCAAGAGTTGTTTCAATCTTAAATGCTTCTGACTTGCATATTTTGTATTCAGCGCACTGGCACTCAACATATAAACTGCTTATTCCACAGTCATATCAGAAAGAGATTTGACTGCTACCAGTTTTTTCTTAGCTAATTTATAACAAAACGTCCTAAAGAATGGGCCATAGAACTTCTGATTAATGTGTACAGAATAGTTTGCCTCAGTGCCATAAAGAACCAAAATAAATTACTGAACAGCTAAATTAACACTTCAGCTCTTAGCTAAATAAGTAAATGCAATTCTTGATTAACACAGGAACTTCAATGTCTCCTACCAACTGCTGTAACAACCACCAACACCTGCAATGTTGTTGTGCCTGGTTTCTATAGCGGGGGCCCACTCTGTGACCTGGCTAGGGAAAATCTCCCAGCAGAAAAAAAAATCACATTTGACAAATAAACAAAGGCTTTCTCCCTCCTTAACAGCCTTGGAGACGAGAAGCTGGTGACAGGCTCGCGGCTGTCATGAGTGAGCATAATGTAAATACATCGACAGGCAGAATCTGAAATTTTGACAGATGTAACATAGCTGCAAAGCAAGTAATAACCAAGTGTTAAACCCCTGTAGCGAGGGCGCAGCCCATCTCTGCTGGCATTCTCCTTATCCTCCACTCCCTCTTTGTAAGACTTTCTTTGTATTTTTTAGCTCTTTCTTCCACCTCCTTTCCCATTTCTTCCTTTTGTGCTTTTTTTCTCCTTCTTCTTCCCTCTTGGGATCCAGCAGTTTGGGCCCTGTGATTCTTCACGGTTCATTGGATTTGCTTTGCAGGGCTTCATTCCTCTGCGTGAAACAAAGATTGCGAGGAGGAGAGCAGAGGCTATAGAAAGGAGGTTACATCAGGCATGTTGTAGACAGCGCTGAAATGTGTTTGTAACCTTGCCAGATGGATGGACAGCCCCTGCACAGCAGGGGCTCTCAAAAGCAGATTCAAAGTCATACATATCAGAGGTTGGGCTGGAGGACTGAGAGGCAGGATGTCGAATTTCCATATATTTCCATGAGCTTACTGTCATTTCTGCCTAGAGTGTCCCTAGCAGCATATTACAAGGCTTTCTGCACTAGCCCTGCTGCTTAAAAATGTACCCTGGTCTAGATACTTCATTTTCCCCCACAAAAAAACGCGTACTGTGGAAAGATCATAGACACTGCCTGGAGCTAGTAGGAAGCACCCCTTATCATGACTGGCTTGTTTGTGCTTGTTGCAGTTGCTGTTCTAAACCATGCAAAACAATTAAGCAACTATAAACAGGGATATCTCAGTCACCCTTTGAGTGTATCGAGGATTTGATTCAACATCATGCACATATAAAGGCACATTGTGTAAACTGGCAGATGCTCATCGTGTCATCAAGACTTACAGTCTGCATTGCTGCTGTGCCTGCAGCCACAGCCCTAGCTGGAAACCCACAGTGCCAATCTCCATACAGAGGGCAACAGGAAAGAGCCTGGATTGGGGAGTTTACATTGTAAACACATCTGGATAAGCAGCATCATTAAAAACAGCAAACAAGAGCCTTCAACACTGTTTAATAAAGTATATTATAAATGTATATTGCTTACAGCAATGGCCAGTCCTTGATACTGCCCTTCTGTCAAAGCCCCAGGGAAGAAGAAACCTCACAGATAACTCATCCCAAATGTGGTCTATCTTGGGCACAGGGGACAGCCCAAGCCCAGCCCTCAATCCTGCTACCACCATCAGTTCTGCTCCATTGAAAACCAAAGGGATAGATCTGTCCAGGGAGCCTGGAGGACAAGGTCTTTAAAGAGGACTTACTCTAAATAAGCATTTTTCCATGTTTCAAAATGTGCTGTAGTGACCAAATCCCAAGTGGACAGCTGGACCACTTTGCAACCTGCACTGAAGGCTGCATGATGCCCTGCCTCCCACAGCAGATGAGGCTTACAGGCAGAAATCTCCTTTTCTTCCTGCCGAGCCCATGACACTAGTCCTCATGGAAAGGACAGGTCTTCTCTGTCCTGAGAAGCCAATGCTTCCAATCACCCCAGTGACTCACAGCTCCTTTACTGGCCTTTCAGGATGGGGATGAGGGAACCAGTTTTTCTAAATTCTCATCACTCAGAATAATAAAAGATGTGTCCTGAATCACACCTGCCAACCTTGGACCCTGCAGGCCTTGATATCGACTGAGCCCGAGTCGTGATGCCCAGAGGGAGATGGTTTAGCCAGTTAGTAAAAGTGATCCCTGCATTTGGAAAGGCTCAGCCAGACTCTTAGCCCTCAAATGCTGCCCTTAACTGGAGAGATGTGTTGGGAGAATCCAGCCTCACAATGTTCATGCTTAAGCAGGTCAAGACATTTTTGGAGGAATTCATGCCTTAGAAAGATTTTAGCAGTTTTTAAGTATCCAAAAATTGTATTATATCACACCTGTCTATTATCCACTTTAAATCAAGTCCTAGTCCAACTCACTTAACTACTTACAAAAGTTAAAATACTTTTGAAATAATGTTTGTGTGTTTTTAGTTTAGCCAAAATCAACCATTTCTTTCTTCCCCGTTCCATTGTCTGCTTTCCTGCTCCTGCCACTGCTTCCTGTTCCAGCAACATAAGACCATAAAACTTTCACGAAACTCACAGAATCCTAAAAAATTAACAAGATGAACCCAAAGACAACAGGTTTGGTGGCTTAAAAGGGATCAGCTGGGCCTCCAGCCTGTTTTGCCCCTGTTTGTAGCATCACAGACTCCAGCATGCTCTGGAACACAGCAAGCTGCTTAGCTGTTAGACTGCTTCAAGGAGCTTAAAATAGGATCTTCCCTTGGAAGCAAAGGCAGCGACAGAGAGCAAACATAAGGATTTGTCACAAAGCATCAGAATGAGCCCAGTTTTGCTCTTACACATGATGGCTTTCCGTTGCTTTTCTATAGGCATGTCTTCTCTCCTTGGCACTCTGTAAAACAAGGAGTATCGAGCCCCTCAAAATGCCTTCAGATGCTGCTGAGACATTTGTCACTGAACCTTAAAGCTGTTGTTTAATTACTTCACTCACAGCCGGATTCCTCCTTTTGCTTATAGAAATTTCTGCAGTCTGGTATGTGTTTTCATTCAAGATCAAGCTGTTTTCCAGCAAAAAGGTCTTTTCAAATCTGCAGTCATGTCTTTTTTGAACTCCAGCTGGGCTCCTTTTTGAGTGCAACTTGTCATGATTTACAACACAGCATCTCTTTCTGTAGCTGTTGTTTTACCATTTGCATTTGAAGCTGACTCTGAGCTTCTGCCATCCTATGGCACATCATCTCGTGGTAGGAAGCACTGGGAAAGGAGGGCCACCACCATGCCATTCTTGATCTGGTGTGATGTAGGAAATACATAAAGATGTTATGCTATGTTATGTTATGTTATGTTATGTTGTTATGTTATGAGCAGAGTGCTTCAGCCATCTGTGCAGAGCTACATCCAGCGATTGTATGATGCCACGCCTGATAGACGGCTGGTTTACCCAAATATCTGGTGAACACTTGACAGTCTACTAAGATAAGTTACTATCTAACTACTGCTTCCTACCCCCATTCACTGGTTTCATGCCAGCAATGAATAAAGGTAACATTTCAAGGAATTACCATTTTTGATAATTTTTTTCCACCACAGCTCAACATTGTCTGATTTTGCAAGTTAAATGATCAGCCCAGGATCTCTCTTTACCTCATGTCACAAATGTGACACGTTTAATGTTTTTTTCCGCTTTCTTTTTTTTTTTCTGTTCGGTTTTTGTTTGTATGTTTTTTCCTCTTGTTACTTAAAATAAGAAAATTCAACCAAAATAACTGCTTAGGAAAGGTTAAGTTAAGAATATTTCAAGGACAGTTTAAATGATTTTATTTTTCCTCTTCCTAACTCCTAAATAATAATAAAAACCTCCTTCACCCTGCCCCAGTGGGAGTTAAGTGTAGAAGTAAACTGTCATAGTAATGCTTACAATAAATGCTGTCTAGGAAATGACAATTTTTTTCTAGGATGGCTCACGTGTGAACATTACAGTGTTCAGAGTAAGCAAATGTAGACATGATAGCTTAGGTACTTCCCAAATATGAATATAGCAGTGTCTGCAACTGATCTAGTCTGGCACAGCCCATTTTCACTGAACACAGAAGTAGTTTGCAGAAAACTGTTTGGTCAATTACCTACTATTATCCTGTTTGGCTACATCCACAAGAGGGAATAAAACAGGGGGAAAAAAATTCAGAATACAGACCAGTTAGATATCAACGCAGAAACAGGGCATGTAAGATGACTGCTAACAGTAGCTAACTTCAGAGCTCACAGATAGCACAATCTGTTAATTTACTTACGGCTGCTATCCAAAAATCATGGTAAGTGTGGCTGCATGGAAATGGATATGATAGAAAAAAAAAAATCTACGAAGTTTACACTTAGTTTGGCCACGTCAGACAACAAAAGGGACTCAGCAGAGTGGGCCACAGCCAAGTGAGCTGCAGGGTGCTGGAGGGGAGGTGCCCAACACCCAGCTGCTGCTGCCTCCCACCACCTGGACTGATCTGCTCAGCTAGAGGTAACAATGCAGGGAGCAACATCCCTTTCCATCCACTAGCAGAACCACACCTCACAGGAGAGGGTTGGGTTTTTTTCCCAAAAATTTCAGCAAATTCTGCTTGAAAAAAAAAAAAATGGAGTCTACAGATTTTTTTCTTTAGGTAAAGATTTAAATCTCACATTCAGTTAGGTGTACAGACAAATTGGACAGACTGGAGAAGAAAACAAAATGGGTTACAAAGCCCCGGAGCTGGAAGATCTCAGCTCCTACTGAAATCACTGGGATTCAGGCGCCTATTTTCCTTGGAGGTGATGAACCAAAGTACTTCCCATATTTTCTGCATTTAAAAGAATTCTAAAACAGAAACAGGGCTGGAAGGTTTAATTTCTAAAACTAGCAGTGTACCCCATTAAAAAATGCATGTTCTATTTCATTCAGTGGCTCCTCCACAAATACCTCTCCCCTAACTTCAGTCTTCCCAGCTGAGGTCTCCAATGTGAATTTGATCTCGCAGCCTGCACCACAGCTGGGTAGCTTCTCCAGATGGCAACTCAGAACTCTAAAAATTTAGTAAGAAGAGTTTCTGTGGCTCTGTAGTTGAATTTACTTTAAACAATCAACTGATTTATAAATTCCTGCTACGAGAAAACACCCTTTAAACCATTAAAAATCACACTGTTCTGTTACATGGAGCTTAAGACACACAGAAACTTAGACATAAAATAAAACAGTTGTGTTTTGTCCTTGAGATTTCAACTGCTTCTGTAAATCATAAACTGTAAACCAGGAGGGAGCCTGCTGGGGATGGCCCCAGAGAGCAGAATGCCAAGCTCCCAAGGACTCCCAGAGACCCAAGAACAAAACTTAATTAATGACTTTGGCTTCATTTCTGTCTCCAAGAGGTGGCAGGACAGGATGCTTTTATTTCAACAGTGTTACTTTTGAATTGAGGGTAACAAAATCTAAGGTATCACCCTAGTTAGAGCTGCACTCGTGAGCATTACAGTAAAAAGGCTTTTCCTAGGCACAGGGGAGAAAACAGGTGAGGGGCTTGCTCTCTGTAGTCCATGGCAGCCTCCTGGCTCTGCAGAAACAGTTTTGGAGCAGCCATCACAGCTAACACAGCTTCCAGGGAGGCTGTAAAGAAACACAACCACTTCCCTGAGGAGTGATGGTGAAGTCCTCGGTGCTATGGCTTTGTCCCAGTAGCAGGCTCCACTTAAAAGCAGCTCATCCCTCCAGGTAAAATACAGACATCTCCCAAACAGGGAGCTCCTTCAACACTGGGTAAAAAGCAGTATCTAGAACATGCAGGATTGAATCTTCGATTACTCAGAGGCATTGAAAAAAAGAAAACGGATTAAGACAAGCACCAAGGCTTTTGGTAGAGTGATAAACTGAGCTATTAACCTGGGCTGCTACTGTGGTCCTCTCTCCAGGTTTTGGGGGGGGTTGTGTTTTGGTTTTTTTAAATTCTCTGTGCTCCCTGTGTATGGAGGTAGGGGCATTGTGGCTCATTCAGGCCACCTGAAGGAGGTAATCTAATTTGCCAGTGTGGCAGCCAAAGCTGTAATCAATTTCATGACTTGCAAGCACTGGAGCCTTCAGCTGTGGTGAATGCTCATCAGCTGTGGCTAATGATGAGTTGCCTCTGCAAAGACTCTTTGGTCACACAGTCTAGAGCAAAAAGGTCAGTCCTGCTGGGCGGTGAGGTGGGTCCTGGTCACCTTTGGGTGACTACATGAAGTGCTGTGAAGCTGTGCTGGCTGAAGGTGCTGAGAACAACAGAAGCAGTTTTCTGGACTGAGCTTCATAGATCTCTGCTAAAAGTTACCATGGAGTGTCGATTTCTACCTGCTAGGCTGTCTTGCAGCAGCTTGGCTACAATTAGCAGAACACAACATGGTAAGAGCTGACTGCTGAAAGTGTCTGTGTCTTTTTTAATGATATCTGAACATCCCTTTAGTGCCCTGATTGGTAGGGTCCTTTGAAAAGTGTTGCTTTCAGAGGAGGTAATTGTATCTTTGTATATTGATGTTCTGGTGCTCTAATGTTTGAAGTTTGCAGTAGCAGTAGAGTTAAATCTGAGAGTCATCTTTCCTGGTCAGATTTTACTGAAGCCTGCTGAGATCTGGGCACCCATCCCCTCTGCTCAGAGGGACAGCCATGCTGAAATGGGTCTGTGGGAAGAGCTGTTCTTGCTTTGACCTGAGGTGACTTCTCTTTTCTCCTGTAAAAAGAGAACTGCTCCTTTTGAACTGTTTTTTAATCTCAGCTTTTGGATCTGTTTCATGTGAAGAGCCTGTATCCTCCTGGGAAGTGGTATTTCCCTTTACTCAAGCCCCAGCTCCTATGGCCTCTCCAGCTGGTGCTGCTCCCAGAAACCAGCTTTGTCCATGTTGGTGATGAGGGGTCTCAATCCATTTCTCAGAAAGCAAAACTGCCCACTTGTACCTGGGCGTCTGCCCGCATAAATAGTGTGAGACCCTATGCCTTGGCCCAGGGCCATACGGCAGAGGGGTATTTCCAGAAAGGCTTTAATTTGGGGAACGGGAGGCATCGAGCTGCCAGTGTGTGACCACTGCCACAGCTGTGCTGTGCATATCTTGGCTTTGTGCTGTAGCTTCTACTCTGTTGGTAATTGAATTGAAATCAAAACATAACTGTATCACTCTGATGCTCTGGCTGCTAAATAGCAGTATTGTGAATAAATCAGAGTTACTTCAGAGAATTGCTTTAATGTGACAGATTTGTGGCAATCAGGGGATAAAGTTAGATTTGAGAGTATCTGGTAAAGGAGCTGACTGGCATTCAAAGGAAAACTGCTTTTGTTCAGTCTTTCTGCAAGTGGGAGTAAGCATTGTCCAGAGGAATTAGTAGTGCTTGAGGGCCAGGGCAACTCCTCATTCCTGCTCTGCCTGTGATCTTTTTACCTTACATTTTACCTTTTTTTACCAACTAGCCAGGTTGAAGGAAATAGATTTGCTTGATACCTGGAACTGCAGGGCAATGGTTGGAAGGACTTAGTGGGATTTTAAACAATTAATCCCTCGAGATAACCTTATGCCTTGCCTTCTACGATGATAAATGATGCCACAGTTCAGTATCAGTGCTATTCAGTGCTCCTCTGTGTTGATCTGTGTGCATCCTGCTGTCTTTGCTGTCATTCCCATAACACATTTTCACCATCTGCCACAGCCTTTTACGAGACAATGCCCTGCAAGCCTTGAACAAAAGAATTAGCCTACCAAGAGAGAGGGTATGGGGAAAAATGATAGACCAACTTTAAAAATAAAAGCCACTTGAGAGACTATTGTTACTAGTTGGCTTGTGAAGGAAATGTTCTACATGCATGGTAGGTCGGCATAGGAAGGGAGGGGTGTTGGCTCTCCCGGCTTCCAGCAATGATGATGGGCAACAGGTGAGCATTTGGTGATGAAGGCTGAGTTTTAAGGGGCTCACGTACCAAACTTTCTGGCTTCAGACTGACACAGCCAAGCAAATGGTGAATAGGAAGGCTGATTAGAAGGGTACCTGACCTGGGTTTTTAAAATCAGTATTCTGTTTAAGAAGCTTGTTTTTCAGGGAGATTGAGTGACTTTAATGTAATTGAATTTGTCAGGTTTTAGAACCTCTGGAAACTTTCACCCTAAGTTCATGGTTCAATGAGGGTTTCTTTTTTTCTTTATTAAACCCATTGATATTTATTTGTTTTTCTTCCTAGTTTGAAACAGGGACAAAGACTTTGCATGTAGCATAAATTGTCAGAGGGAAAGAAGTCAAGACTCAGTCATGCTATTGTGGGGACTCACATTTTAACGAGCTCTAGTAAATGGCCCTATGAACAGATGAAAATACAGTCCGTTTTTCTAACATCTTTCATGATTACAGAAAAAACTTGCCCATTTGAAAATGTTTATTCTCAGATGAGCATATGCAAATTAGGATTTTACAGATTTTTATCAAGAATTATCCTGGTTTTACCCAGAACTGCCTTTAACTACTCTACAGTCACATTAGCATTGCAAATAAAAAAATAAAGTCTGTGGTTAGATAGCCCACATCAAAAATTATACAATATCATTTTTTTAAAGTAGAGATAATTAGATATCTGAGACAACTTGATTTATACGTCCAGTAACAAATGTATGGATGAAATACTATTTGGCTTCATTTCTGATTCAGTCTTAGTTGGATCTGCGTTAAGTTGTATAAAAGATCCTTTCTGTGTATGCATGTGCAGCTTTATTTCAGTTTTGTGATGGAAAGGATAGCCTGTAGTTTGAGCTCTTGCTGTGGTACAATGGCACTAATCTGATTCAATCTAGATCAGGACAAATAAATCCATTATTTCTGATCTATAGGTCAAATCTGTTGCCTCTTATAACTGTCTGTATGATAACTTCTGTGTAAAAGGCCTTTATGCTTCACAGGCTGTTTAAAGATGCCGAGAATAGAAGTTTTTTTCTTCTTTCTTAAATTGAGAACTTCATTTCTTTCATTGCCCGTAGATGTTAACCTGTTTGTACTGGAACATTCTATGTTTTGAAGTATGCACTGTTGTCCTCAGTGCTATATCTTCAAGATAAAAGGCAAAAAGTATATAAAGCAAAGGTCTAAGGCAAAAGTGGCAGTTGCGTGAGCACTATATGAGACCACCCACAGAAGTCCTTGCTCCAGGTTATTCTTGGCATTCTGCTCATGTGAATAAAGGAGAGGAAAACAAGCATATAAGGAAGTAAAGTTCTACCTTATCAGATTTCCTGTACAACTACAAAGCAACGTGACAAATAATTTCCAGCACTCTTCTTCAAGATCATCAGTTTCAGAAGCCTTTCCAAAACACCTTGGTTGTAATCATAGCCATACACCTTGGGTGTCTGCTGCTTCAAAAGCTCCTGCCCACCAATACAATAGTTTTCCTATGCAAAGCTGCCAAACTGGTTTTGCCCTGCATGCAGAGTTACCTTATTTCAGCTTGCAAAGCAAGGCATTAGCTGGAAGAATCTCAAAAATTGTGTGGTGTGAAACTCCCTCTCAAATTTCATAAGCAAGATGAATAAATTTGGACTGAAAAACAGTGGGAATAACAGGCTGGGGCACTTTCTTACCCATCTATGATAAATTATTTCCTCATGAGATGTAAGGTATTTTGCATGAGTCTGCTGATGTCCCACACTTTGTAAAGCATGGACATGGTTTACAAGTGATCTGGAATTGTCTTGTCAGCACCACAGAAGGCTCTTTGGTTTTTGTTTTGGCAGTTTCCATGGCTCTGAGTTACTTGCAAGAGGTGCTCTGTGAACTTCCACGCTCTAACTCAACAGTGCGTGCCAGGCTCTGGGTGGGTTGCCATTCTGCACAGTATTTCAGGTTGTCCTAAACTCCTGAAAATATTGTCAGTGAAGTATCAACAGCCTAGAGAAAGAGCAAGACTAAAGTCTCTCTGATTTGGAGAGATCAAGAATTTGAACCTGATCGTCCTGTACTCCAAGGAAGTGCATATTTGCTTGTCTACTAGATACAATGGGAAGCACAGGTGGTTACTTAATTGATGGGGGGTTTTTTGTTGTTGTGCTTTGCTTTCATTTCCTTGAGTAAGAAGACTAACAAAGCATGATTTCCTCAGAAGGGATACAAAAGGAAGGCTTCTTTTTATAGGATAGAAAAAATATTTCCTGCTCAGCTCTAATACCAATATTCCATTAGTTCAGACAGTATTTCAGGTAAGCAGTGTCTCTGGGCAGTTGGGAAGCTTCTAGGAAAAAAAATATTTCCCCTTAAAAACATCTGTTTCCAGTATTTTCTGGCTCCTGCTCAAGTCTAGAACTAGTCAAAGATGGCCTCATCTACATCCACCCCCTACTCTCACAGGACCTGGAGGGAGGCAGAAGGTGTATAGCACAGGAAGGGAAGGCTTTATCGTTCATATTTGTGGTTATCCAGGCATGAAAGCTGGCTCAGCCTCAGTCTGAGCTGAACTTTGTTTTGGCCAATGGCTCTTATTCTGTCAACACCAATTCCCTCATCCAAGTTCAACAAGGTGATTTACAGGAGCTGTACCTAGGTGCTCTTGTCAGTGGAGGAGAGAAAGCCGTCAGCTCCCTCAAAGATGACAGGAACTTGGCTCTTGCCTCTGGGTGAGAGCAGCAAGTACCAGCAAAGCAGAAAGCTCTCCAGGAGGGCAATGAGTAACAAGGAGGAGCAGAGATGATTTGGCATTTGGGGACTGTTGTTGCCTCTGTCCACCCTCCTCTGTAGCTTCTCAACATGCTGTTTTGCTGCTTGATACTCCTGTGCTCCTGTGGAGACAGCCTACAGGAGCACAGTTTGGGCTGGGTGTGCTCTGGCCACTTTTGGATTGCTCCAGTCAGGTAGGGAACAGTCTTTGTAGATGTTCATGCGTGCAGGTTGTTTCAAGCAGGTATTGGCATCCTGTAAACCTGCAAACAGATCCTGTGCCTCAGCATTTAGCTGCTGGGGATCCTTCCTAATAGAAAGTCCTGTTGCTCATAGCATCACCCCAAGGAAATGCAGTTTTCTTGCTGGGTTTATATTTTCCCCTCACTTGGAGCTTAGCTCTGCTAGCTTTCCCCCCCAGATAGCAATTCCTAGTGCGTCGTAAAGATGAATATGGAACACAATAAATGTCATTAAAAAGAGAAGTGGAACCTCTGCTGATGTAAGCTGAAGCATCAGATGACAGATGAAAGCCATTAAAGCTAGGCCAATTTACATCTTTGTTACCACTGAAATTTAGAATGCTATCTGCTGCCTCTCATTCTGTATGAAGTGTCACATGCACGTACCTTGTAAATGACAAGGTGGTGTACCTTTTTGGTCTTGTTTTTCTGTTGGTTTTTTTTGTCCTTAATTGTTCACCACGAGCTTCTCTAGTTGTAAGAGCACGAACATCTGCACAGGGTTACCTCTTGGCCTCCTGGTCCTGACAAAGGAGGATGAAGCCTCTCTCCTCCTTATCTAGCAAAGTTTTCTACCTATGCTGCACTGTAAATCACTGGGTGAGAAGAAAGCTCCAGGTTATGCAAGGTTGTACTGGAGAAACAGCCAGGAAGGGCAAGTGTGTGGAGGAAGCACTTATATAGCAGAGGCTTTAGCTGTGGGAACAGAGGCTCTGCACGTGCTTAGGAGTAGTGTGATTCTGGGGTTTGTTAGAAGAAAATCTGTTATAGATATTCCAGACCCTTTGCTTAATGTTTGGACTTTCCTGTCCAGCCTCTTCATTTATTTCAGGCTAAAGTAAATGAAAAAAGCATAAGCCCTACTCGGGTCCTGTAGCCACAACTTTGAGCAAATTGTGATGCTCCAGAGCAGCAATTCACAAAGGTGAAAACTGAGCCTGTGGACAGAAGCAGAGGGAAGGCCATGTCCCACTGCCTGCCCCAGCAGCCCAGGGGTGCTGTGCTGAGCTCTGGGCTCACACCCAGCTGTGGGGACAGGACCACAACAAGGGGTTCCTAACAGGTAGATTATCAAGGCCAGCTGGCGTAATGCCCAAGAACGTCAGTTGGCTTGGTGTGAGGCTGGGTATTAGAGGCAGCTCTTCCTGCCCATGGGTTTGAGCTCACAGCCCTTGCCTCCAGAGGGCTGCTGCATGCACCATGGCCATTCAGCAAGCGAGCACTCTTTAGTTTTTGTCTCTTTTCTCTTGTTCTTTGCTAGCTGCTTTCCCACCTTCAGGGCTCTGCAGCCACCTCCCAGTGATGATGACACAGCGATGCACAGAACAGCGTCCCCTACCCTGGAAAGGGAAATCTCATCCCTCTGGCATGTAGTGCTGGATGAATTAATTCCTAGCTGGAGCATATTTGTAGGGTGTACTTGGGCGTTCCTCTGAGCTTGTCACAAAAGAAACCAAACAGGAGGTGCTAAAAAAGGATGAAGGGCCTGTCTGCAACAGGAAACTTTGAGAAGTAGGAATTTAATGGATGAGAAGTCATATTTGGTTGACTTGCTATAACCTATGTCAATCTCTGGCAGTTCTGTGTTTGTAGGTCTTATGTACTCTTCCTGTTAAAGGTTGACCTTTTGGTGTTGTTTTTATCATGCAATTTTAAAATCACTGTTCCTTTGTTACTCATAGCTGCTCCTCTATGATAGCAAAAACAGGTGGTACATTGAAACTGTTTACATTCTACCTTGGGTTTGAAATGGTAGAGAGAAGTGCAACAAAACACAGTAGGGACTTATACCTTTCTAAAGAGGTTAAATGGTTAATGCTATGGCTTTTGAAGTGATGTGGTCCTTTGAAGTTTTACACCTAGCTTTTCCTGTAAGAGGAGCCAGGTTCAATTTCTCATCTGGACAATGTATAAAAACGAACATACTGGTCTTGTCTTGACTTTGGGTTTGAAGATCCATCTTGTATTCAGTTCTAAAAGCCTTTGAAAGTCTGCAGTTGTAGGCACTGTGACAACTGGCTGAAAGCATGCCATGAACTTGTAAGGAAAGGCAGCAGATGCTGAGCGCGTGGTCTGTGTGCAGCCAAGAGGGCTGCAATGTACCAGGGGAAATAAATTTGTTGCAGATGCTCTATCTGTGACTGAGGCAATGGAGGAAGGGGGAGAAGGCCATATTGCCTCTGACCTGCATGCCGCAAACGCACTTTTTTTTTTTTTGCTTACCAGCTGCATTTGCTCTGTACAGTTGAGATGGATGGAAACTCTCACTTGAAACCTACTGCTACTCTGTATGGTAAAGAATTAGGCATCTTCTGCATCCTTTCTACTCTCCCAACTATGTCTGCCCCGACACATATAGAAGCAAGACAGACTACTCAATGTTTGAGAGCTGAATATAGCTGTTAAATAGGGAGAAACTTTCTGGAGTCCTTAAAGCAGTATAGCAAGCACATACTTTGCTAATCGTAGACATGCTTTGATGTCAGCCTTTCAAAAAAGCTCCAACAGATCCTTTTTCACTGTAACTACAATAAAAGAGAAAATATGGGAGATTACTTTTGAGATGGAACAAAAGCTTGTAATTGAAGTTCTTTTCTAGGTGCCACATGCAAGTGCAACAATACCTGGAAATTCAATCTGAAGGGACTCAAAGTCAGATTAAAAGGTTGTAAGCACTTGTAGGATTTTGTCATCACTAATTCATTGAGTATCTTCTATGAAATAGTTCTTAAAAATTGAGATGCTTTCAGTGTGACGATGGATGGTCCAAAATGAGATCTTGCACTCCACTCTGCTCTTTCCCAGCCTTTCTGAGGGATGGCGCTTCCTGGGACCGCCAAGCCTTTTTCTGTCCTGCAGTCTTTTTGTTCCTCCCTTCACTGTTGACTGCCTGAACCCTGACCCAGGCTGTTGCTAGCTAAATTGAGCAAAATTAACTCAAAATATGAATGTAAGCATCCACTCTTCACAGGTCATAGCACCTGCAGCTTCCACAGAAACTGGTGGGAAGCATGAGTGCTCCTTTCCTTGGAAAACCAGCACAAACTCTTCGGCTTCTTTAAGCCAAACAATCTCCTTCAACAACACAGGAGAAAAGTAGCTATTGTCCATCTAAGGTGTAGGGTCTCAGATGCTAGTGAGATTTAGCCGAGAAAATTCTAACTGCAGGTTTTTACTGCTGTTTTGGAGGGGGGAGGGAGCATTTTTCTCTTCTACTTTGTCTGTGCAGTCCCAATTCCATGAGTAAAAGATAAGCAGAGTCTTTACTCCAGTCCTCTGGTCATGTTATGTCTGACAGCAAAGGGGGGTGGAGGGTAAGAATCTGCCTTGTAGGACAAACGAGGTCCTCCTTTTTCAGCTGAAATAATACTGTCTGAGTGAGTTTTCTTCTGTGGGTTTCCATTGGTGTCCGTGCAGAATGTGGGAGGTGGTAGCAGCTCGGAGTATCAGTGCACTCTGATGCTCCTGGGTCTATAAATGTTACCTGTTTCACTGTGCTGTTGAGGAGAAGTGTTCAGCTCATCATCATGGGGAAAACTACACTACTCTGGCTTAAATGAAGCTAAATGGTTGTCCTGACTAGCATCCTGGAAAAATCAGTATCCAACACCACCTCTTCAAAACAGCAAAGCCCTGCAAACATTTTTAAGGAATTGGAAGACAGTGAATGGAAGCAAGTCTTGAACTGGAAAAGGAGCAGCTCTTCAGAGAACAAATGTTTTCTGTTTGGTGTCCCTGAATGGCTCGGAGAACTGGTAACTAATGAGCCAGTACTCAGATGTGGCCCTTGCTGATAACGCAGCATCAGCTGTTTGGGACCTGGCTGCTCAGTGAAGTAAGGCAGGCTGTTTGGTTTCTGTCCCAAATGCATGTGTTCACATCAGGAATCAAAATCAGAACTTGTGCTAATTGGCACGGCAGCTGGCCGTCTGTGTGCAAAGGGAGGGTGAGTGGGCCCTGAGCACACAGGCTGGGAGAGGATAGGCCCTGAGCTGGAGATGCTGCTGCTGACTGGACAGAAAGCAGTGGAGAAGTCAGACTGGCACTGAATTTACTCTAATGGCCATGGAGGCTTGCTGGAGATACGATTCATCAAGTAAGAAGTGAAGGCCTAACTCCAGACTGGGGAGGCCAGCAGAGACCAGGAAGTGGTAAACTCTCCCCAGTTGAGAGAGTATGTCACAGCTTATTGAAACTAAGACGTTTCTGCCTGCAGAAAATACCAGCAGTTAAGAAATCAGTTCTTATTCAGCATGCCTTGAGAGCCACTTTCTGAGCTGGGGTTTTAGGGCTACTGGTATCTGTGCAAAAGGGCTGCAGCTGTGGTTCGGGTGTTAGAGCAGCTCTGCTGTTCCCACACTTAAGCCATGAGCCTGGGCTGCAGAAACACTCTGCATTGGATAAGCTGGTAGGGAATAAGGCCGGTCGTTACTGGCTCCCTACCTTTTATTTCTGGTGAAGCTCACTCCAAGTGAGGTGTTTATTAGCTGGAGGGGAAAGTGGGAACACTATCTGCAATTACACCCATTGAAGTATGGTGAAGAACTTTAGAGCCAAGCAAGTAACATTTGTGGTTTACCTGTTTCCAGTGAATGCATGGCATTTCTTCCATACATGCACCTCTGCCTCTTCTAAAATCCATCTGGGAAAATAAGTGAATCGTTTCTCATCAGGTACAAGAATTTCAAAACTTCTCTCCAGGGTTCCTTCAGCACTCTTCTGCATACATCTTAATTTCCTGTAACAGTCCTAATCCGCTTCCCACAGGTACCCATGGGAACCTTGTTATCGACCTCAACTGGAAAGAGGATTGTTTCTCTCCCTCATTATAATTGCTATTAACTGGCATAGTTCTTGTCTGCCTCCATCACAGGGGCCATTAACATAACAGGTCAGAGAAAGGGAGCTCTGCCTGTGCCCTTCAAAGGGGTCCCCAGTGTGGGGGGATGCAGTGTGTGGATGGAGCATGTTGGCTGTGAGAGAGGGAGGTGGTCTAGCTCCTTGTCTGCTCTGGGAGTGCCAAGACCTGGAGCTGTCAGAAATGGCATCCTTCACCAGCACTTAAACCCCCACGCACACATCTGGGAGAGTGATATGGGTGACAGGCTGGAAACTTCCCTTGACTTCTGTTCTTTAATTGCCTGCTCCTGAAGCAGCCCCTAGGGTGAACTGGTGCTCAGTAGTTTGTTACCTGCATATGGCCTCTGTAGGTTTCCTGCAGAGCTGGTGGGTAAAAGAGATGCTGAATTGCCCTTGGAGTTTGCCTTTTTCCTCTGCCTTCCCAGAGTAAATAGGTACTGGTGCTAGGGAAGCTGCCAATTTAAACAGCACTCTCTCTCCCACAGTGGTGTAACAGAGCACGTTGAAGTCTCATCTTCCTCTCCAGCACTGGAAATGCCCAAATACTAAGTCAAGGCTCAAGTGGAGGGACTGGAAATAGATTTGGTGGAGAAAATACAAGCATAGTGGAGTCCTATGTGCTTGTTCTAGGAGCAAGTCACAGGCCCTACAAGAAAGATCCTGGGTTAGCTGTGGCACCTGAAAACCCAACAGGAGTCTTAGTTACCTCAACTAGATGTGTGTAGGGCCAGAGGTAGGTATAGCACAAGCTTGTCTGGGTCTCAGACTGGCCCCTGGAAGGTGTTTCAGGTGATAGTGCCCTTCAAGGAATCCATTCCTTCTGAAAAAGCAGCCCCTTTCCTCCCTGACTTTAGAAGAGGAGGGTGATGCTCATTCTTCTGTGTCCATGCTTTCATGTTTGCAGTGCCTTCAGGCAGCCCTTGCACAAAGCATTTGAGATGGGAGTGCAGGGCAAAGAGACAGTTCTTCTGCCCCGCACAGTCTGTGGGCATGGGCCAGCTACAACCACTTATGTTATTGTAGCGATCCCAACATCCAGGTCTTACCAGGTATATCCACGCATCGCACTTAGCCTGAGAGGAGCACAATGTCTGTGCTAAGTCAGAGACAGGGCTGCAGTTAAAATCTGGCTGGTGTTACAGACCTTGTTGCCTAATGTCTGCCCTGAATGTTTTCTTGCGGCCATACAGACTAAAAGGGATGTGGAGGAAGAGATAAGACAAATAAGCTTCTGTGCTGGGCAACATATTGTCTTCAATCCTGACAGATCTAAAGCATTAAACGTCAGTCTTGATAAAGGAGGACATGATGATGTGCTTTTGGGGGAAAAAAATAATAAATCAGAAAATTAGATTAGAGAAGTACTTGTAGTTCTGCACATGGCCAGTGTGCAGAGCTTGCTGAGAGCCATAAAGATCTGTAATTACATTTGTATGGATTATACTAATCCATGAATTTGTAACTCATGGGACCTGGCCATGTTGGGTTAGAGATACGTAGAATTATCAGACGCTGCTTTATGATGTGCTAATACACGTCCTGTTGCTTTTTTTTTCTTAACCCCAGTAGGACCTTTCTAGTAAGGTGCTGCTTCCACAGTTTTGTTTCTGGTTGATAGTGGCAATTTTTCTGTCTTTTTAGGAGTGTAGCCTCAATTGTACATTTAGGTGGCAGGAAACCCTCATTACTCTTTAAACTTGCCCTAAGCGATAGCATAATCAGAGATTTATTTAAATATAATCCAGGAATTTACTTATGTTTACTGTGATGTTGGTTATGCAAAAGCAAGCAATATAAAAATCACAGTTTACATTGCTCACTTTTGAAAATAACTCACTCGAGCTTCATCTGTTTGACTTCTAACATTTCTCTGGTTTAAAGGTGCAATTTCATCTTTAAATTCCCAGTCCCCACAGGGGATGGCTCAGCTCAGGCTGCTTGCTGGCTTTTCACCATTTGAATCCTAGGTCTCCCTCTTAGCTTTGGTAATTGCTCAGATATCCCTAACAGATACCCCTTTAAAAAATGCTTTATCTGACATAACTTGCTAATGCCTTTGCTGGGACAGAGGGAACACTATTTCATATGCTTATCCAAGCCTTCAAAACTACAGAGACTATTAAGGAATGGGACTACTTAAATATTCACCTGCAACCTGTACTCAAAGTGGGTTGTGTCCAAGCTGGGACACCTTACACGTTATCAAATGAGACTAGGAGATAAATTTTAAAAATCTTCAACCTCAAGGGATCAGGGCGTGGGCTAAAGTTACCCTTCCACTAGGTTGCTGAGCATCCTCCATGCTTCCTGAAACTGAGGATGCTGAAGGGGCTTGTGATGCAAATAGCTAACACATGTAGTATTGAACACTTCATGCTTAACTCGGGAACAGCAGTGAGATAACATCAGCAGACAAATACTGAGCTGGTGTTATCAGGACTATGTTTTGTGTTACAGACTTTGTTACTAATGTAGACTGAAACCAACCTGTGGATGTCATCTTCCTGTGGATTCTGCAGCCATAACTTGTTGGACTCTGGATCTATTCAATGTGTTTGAAGATGTACAAAAACAGGCAAGGTAGATGAGTTGTGCTGCAGAGTAACCCACCCTGCAGAGTCTTTCTTAAAAGTTATGTGTTTGTAAGAATGGGGGGAAAAACACATAAAATGCATTTTCTACCTACTGGGGGCAGGGAAATAGCAATATAATCATGGAGAAGCATCAGGGCTCACAAGAGCCATTCCAGAAGTGTTGGAACTGCAGTAAGTGAATTTCTGAACTTCAGTTTGCTTGTGAACTGCTAACCTGATGTGATTGCTTCCTGGCACATAAAGCATTTTTTAAAAATGTTTTAACATGTGATGCTGCCATCTGCTACAAGATGGAGGCATCTTCATAGCGGCTATTAACAGATAGCTCTCAGAAAGATTCATGTGTTCCTCTGCAAAAGTGGATGGGCCCTTAGTACCTCCTCAAAGGTCCTTTGCCAGGCCAGAAGTCAGGAGTTGATCCAGAGCACAGCCAGCCTTTGTCCCAGACACTAACTATTGGTAAATTGCCATCAATTTCAGTGGCACTGGGATGCAATACCTCTAGTGAAGTGTATGGGAGGAGAGGAGAGAGATATACCTACGCTGGCTCATGCATCAGACAGCCTTGCTCTGCTTTGCTTTGTAGAACCATAGCTAGACCTGTTTAGTGCTTAATGGCCTCCTAACAGCCACAGTTCTCAATTCAGAGAATGTGGACTCATAGATGCTAGAGTGGACACTGGTCTTTTGGTCCTAGCTTGCTTGGAGATAGTCAATATTCTCTATCCTGGCAAAGTTTAGAAAATAAAACATTCCTTCAGTTTTAGTCATGCTGTGCATTTGCACTGGGCAGAAGATGGTGTCTGTTTCTCAGTATTGTCTATCCATTGCTGACCAGAGAGTTAAGAGAAGTACTGAAACGTCATCAAGAAGTCTGCCAGCTAGAAATAGAGAGGAGGGAAATATGGCCCTGAGGGTAGGGAGTGGGGGTAAAGTGAAGAGAAATATCATGTTCATGCAGAGCATTTGATATTTAAAACTCGGTAGCATTTGCAGAGTAAACTGATATCTGTGGTTCAAAATGGCATGTGAAATGCTGCTTTGCCAGCACTCCTGGGGACGGCACATCCTGTTCCTGGTTCAGTGGGGCTCGATAGAGCTGTTACTCCCTGTCTGCAGACTATTTGGCACCACACCCGTGACACGACTGCTGAGTCAAAACAGGCTCATAGGCTCTGTGACTCTCAGAGCTACTTTTAAACTGGTTAAGCATCACCTGTCACAGATATGGACATGCCAGAGCTCTCATGCAAACCATGTCTGAAGTGTTAAAGTGTGGTTTGGCTCAATAGCATGTCCGGGATACACCAGTGAAGTGATTTCTGAGGCAGATATGGACTTTACCTTGGTCTTGCCATGTCCCTTTGCATCTCCTGACAGAGAACACTATGTCTCCAGGTGCACAGCAGCTCTTCAGCATCATGGAGTGGTGCAAATGGAGCGAGGCCCAGTGCAGCAGGCAGCATGGCTATACAACGTGCGCAGCTGCTGTCTGAAGCTTCCTTGGCATAAGAATCACAGCACTTATGTGTTAAACAAGAAAATGTAGACCTACTTTTACCAGCTAATTGATGGGTTGGAATCGCTTAAATAGCCCATGTCATGATGAAAGCAGGATCTTGTATGTGCAGATAGCAATGGAGCTATTGTGCCCTCCAAAGAGGGAATTTCAGGGTCTGCCAGCCAGTCCTGATTATCTTGCCCTCATCTAGATAATCTCTGCCCTGATTGCTACATGAAACATGGTACATCTGTCTGTGAGCTGATGTTCACTGATCTACCCATTTGTTTCTCCTGGTTTTGGTGGGTCAGTGGTGGGACAATCCTTCCCTTCCCCTCTCAGTGTAAAGCTGATGAGAGCCAGTTGTGGGAACAGTAAGCTTCTTACTTCTCACCCTAAGCAGGTGGCATGGAGGGTTTCTTTGCTGCCTTGGAGTGGTCTGCTGCTTGGCAAGTGCATGTTATTGTATTGCATGTTATTGGCAAGTGCACGTATGCAGGGGGTGAGAGAGGTGTCTTCATTGGGGGATGCAGAATGGAAATGATCTGTAGGTGGAAGAAATGAGCTGTAGGTGGAAGAAATTCTTTCAGCAGGAGCTCCCTGTGCAGACCACGCAAATGGTGGCGAATCTTTGTTCCTTTGTGCCCAAACATGAAGCGAATCCAGGTTTTTATGTTTTGGTCAGCGAGCCTGGGTGAAAGAAAGTGTTTGGCTATTTTATACTAGGTTTGAAAGACTGCAAGTCCTGTGAAAGAGAAAGAACTTACTGTCCTTGGTTTGGTGTAAAGCACAAAACTCTTTTTGCACAAAATAGTCTGGCGTGAATAATGTTGCTGCTAACCCCCGGTGTGTGAGGAGACGGTGGCTGAATTCCTCATCTCCTCTTTACATTAAGAAGGCTGGGTTTGTGCTGGGTTGGTTTTTTTTGCTTGGTTGGTTTGGGGTTTTGTTTAGTTTTATTTTTTTAATAATTCACATAATGCAAGGAATGGGACATATACCGCATTGTGCACTGTCTTGCTGCTGACATAGTGATGCTAGTGACTTATGGTGCAGACCAGTGTGGGCAAGCATTACATATGAATATGTAACCACCTCTGTCATGATATGATTGCTGAGCAGACATGTTCATACCTCTTTGTGGCTGTCAATATTTCATTAGAGAGATGGCTAAAGACAGATCCTGTTTTGGAAAAATAAATGCCTTGTTCTTCCCAAGTGATTTTTAGCATTGTTGACTTATAATTTATTACCTTTTTGTGGCTAAAAATGAGGAGTACATCTTTCCTTTTGCTTTTCAAGACAGTTGTGCAGCATCCTTACATTAGAGTGACTCCCAAACCATTTACAAAAGGGACTTTGTTTCAACTGGAGGGAAAATGCTCACAACATTTTTTGGATAAGAGGTGATATAATCTAAGGAAGGTAGTATTTTTCTTTAGTGAATCCAGTGATGGCAGTGCTGCCACCTTGACATGCATGATGGGCTCTGAGGTCTTACAAGCCCTTATATAAAGGGACCCATGAAATAAGCTGTGATAAATCATGTCCTTTGAAGGGACCTGCCTTGCATCTCCTGCCTCACTGGATGAAAAGTGTCAGACTTGTGGGTAATTTGTAGAAATTCTGCAATGTCTGGCCTGAGTCTGCTTTCTGTTTATTGCAAGAAGAGTAAGTTTCTATCACACTCTTAAAGCTTCACATCTGTCTCTGAGCGGGAGGAGCCAGTTTTGTGCTTTACTTCTGCAATGCCTACTTTCTTGTGCAAAGTTTCAGTGGCAAATGTTGTCATTCCTGTTATTTTATGAGCAAGAAACAAATTAACTGAGAGGACTGTCTTACACAAGTTTCAAAGGGGAAAGACACACAAGGAGCCCGTGGTTGCAGACATCAGAGCTCTTTATTTTGTCAAGCATTCCTTAAGTAGCTCAGTCTTTACTCCAAAAGGGGCAGTAAATTGTCCCTTGTGCTTAAATCTTATGTTTGGGTCAGTGTTGCTTGAAAAGATGCAGTTCAGAAATGAGATGCGTTTACTGGCTGCAGTTACAAGCATCCTGTGAGAATATCTGTTTAATCTCAGGTTTCCCCAGCATTTTAAGAACAGAATTTGGGAGCCATGTCAGTGGCATGCCTCTTGCCTCAGTTTTTCTCCTGGTATCACTTTGTGACTCTCCTTGGAGAATTCTACATGATCCTGCATGCTGTAATGTTCCCTCCAGCAAAACCTCTTAAAGGATTACTTTGACTTGTGATTAAAAGTGGCAGGGAACACTTGGCAGATCTAAGATTCAACAAAGCAGTGCAATTTGCTTTCTGGGCTGCTTTTTGCCTCTTATTTACGTTTGAAAGCTGTCAGATTGCCTACCAGGCCTGGGAGGGCAGGTAGGTTTTTGTTCAAAACTCAGCTTCTAGTTTGGGAGATAGTGGAGTGGGAATGTGTGTATTGAGTTGTAGGTGAAGCTTTCCCTTCAATAGCTGTTGATATAAATTCTCATATCATGTTCCCTGCTAGAGAGGTTGTATATCTGCAAGGGGAAACTGAAGGAGGGCGCAAGATCTCTAGAGGGCATCAGGAGGTGGAAAGAGCAGCTGAAACTCAGGCTTCTGGGGAGTGGCTGAGGCTGCTCTCTGTGCTCAACCGTGTGAGTGGTGCCTGCTGAAACTCAGTCCAGGTCCCTCCCAGATGCAATAGAAATTGTCAAGTCCTTTTGTGCAAAAATATCACTGGGGAATTTGCTCTACCTCTTGGTGAGACTTGATGCTAGCACTGTAACCTTTTGGCCAAAGGCTGGCATTGCAATACTGGCATTGTACCTGAGGCCTGCGTGAAGGCAACTTGTTCACTCTGGGCGAGAATTAAGCTGCGTTTAGTGACATACTGAAAGGAATTTACAAGAGCGTATGTTTGAAATCTTGTTACCAAAAGGAGAGATTTAAACTCAAATGGGTGCTGAATTTTGCAGTTTGTGTAGTCACACAGAGTATATCTTTTTCTACAACACATGCTTCATGGAGGATGTCTTATGAGCTAAATTTTCCTCTTCATGAATCCAGGGTTACATGAAACCCTGCATGAAACCCCATAGGGGTTTCCTACAGACTGGACAGGAGACCTGGCTGCCAACTGGTGAGTTTGACAAGAATAGAGCGGCACATAGATTTCATCCCTGTGTTAATGGTTCAAGACTGATTAGAAAGCTCAAGACTGGACAGCCTTGACAGCATGTAGTGCTTTTTTAGTAAGGGTGTTGGTAAAATTTACCAGGGACTGAGGTTTACATCCTCAAAATCATTTATGTGCCTAAAAGCCCTGAGGGACAGGGCTTTTAAGGGCCGAGGTGCCCTTTCATCTCTCTTCAGTGAGGGTACTGCTGGGCAGCACTACTGATGATCTGGGGATAGCTTGGATTTGCCTATCAGTTCCCTGCTCCTGTTTCTCTAAAGTCTTTCACAACTAGTACTTGAGCTACACAGTAAACATGAAGGATTGATATATTAACTCTAGCTGAGCCTGGTACCATGAGCTTCAGAAAGCCCGTGATAGCACAGCTGACCTTTGGGAGGGCTAGATGCAGAACCAGATCATCTTTGACTCTTGAATTTTTGTTGTATCTCCAGGCAGATGAGTTTGTTTCACCCTTGCAAAGATGGAAAAAAAAAAAGGTGTGTGACCATATTACTGCAGCCGATGAGCTTGAGTTCAGTAGCTCAGGCCTGTGTGGTGCCAACAGGGTCACGCAGCTCTTCCTCCTCCAGGGAGCTGCCAGGGCAAGCCCCTGCCTGCCCAAAATGTACCTTCTATCTCTTCCTTCAACCAGTGGAACTAACTTTTCTTGCCTATCTGGTGTTTTGACCGTGTTTTTGCAGGGATAGGGAGATTTGTAGACACTCTGGCATGTGGTTAGAGACAAATAGCTCTGCTCTGTGCCTGGCTGGCCTCAACCTCTGAAGAGGCAGATGTGTGCAAGACTTGGCTGAAAACAGCTTTCTCTGAGCTGACCTTTGGGGATCCTTAATATCTGTCAGGCGTGCCTGCCTCCCCTCAGGCTCTCAGCAGACTTCAACCTAAAAGAGATGGGGAGAAGCATCTAGGCTCTGTTTCCTCCCTTGGACTGAGTGAGTGTGCAAGGAGGGGTGTGTGTGTGTACCTGTGCACATCTGCAGAGTGCAGGGCTGAGGACTGCCACAATCACCTGTGTCTCAGAGCTGAGGTGCCAGTCCATGGCAGAAGGAGAATGCTGTGCAGGGACATCAAAGAGGGGAGCTGAAATGAAAAGGTGACTAGCAGTAGGGAAAAATCCTTGAATTCCAGTATGAAGTTTGCTCCTTTCCTTCAAATCTGCACCATTTAGGATATGCATAAGCCATATGTTAAAAGTGTTAAGGTGTGAATGTGGAGCACATGTGTCTGCCCGAGCCTTTACCCAGGGGTGGACTGACTGGAGTGAGGGATAAGCACTCTGGGAGCTCCTGAAAATGAGACATGAGCCAGTTTGCTTCAGTTGCTGTAGAGGACTGTCTGCAAACAGGAGTTGGGATTATTTCCTCATATTGATTCAACTCCCAGAGCTAAATACCATCTCCCATATTAAATGGTCCAGTAACTATCAACAATTTTAGAGGCAAAACTCGAATCTTACCAAAACTTATCTTTTCCGTAAGATAAGTAGGATCTGTTACCAATTTATAGGGAAAGTGAATAAAGAAATCCCTGAATGATTGTTCCCCTGGCCTCAATATATCTTCTGGGAAGAACTTTCTAAAGCCAAGAACTAAGGCTGCAGAATAAGAGACATTAACCAGTCCTAGTGATTTATTTATCTTTCAGGAGACATTGCTGCTTCTTTTTTTTTTTTTTTTGGCTACAGATCTTTATTTTAGTAGGATTATTAAGCATTGACACTTAAGCAGACTCAATCAATATTACATTTCCAATTCAGGATAATAAAAAAACACACAGTAGAAGGGAAATAAAGCTGGTGATACCTTACTGTTCCCATGTCATGACCAGAAAGTACTACTGTGCTGGAGAGCTGCTGTGTGTTGCTGCCTTCTGTTCACAATGCTAGGAGAAGTTTCAAGGAGAGTTGGGGGTTTGGTACAGCTGTAGCATGTTTTCACTCAAAGAATTTGGGACACTTGATGGGGAGACACAGAAGAAATATGTCCCTTCAGGATTAATGGAGAGACACCGGCTTCATTTGCTACAGCTCATTACAGAAGATCAGCAATGACAAACTGTGTGTGGCTGTGAGTAGCACTGTGCTTTTCTCACTTTTTCCTTCTTGTTTAATGAAAACAAGCAGCAATAGGTTATCAAATGCTAGCACCATGAGCCAAGACACACAGTGCCTGATGGTGATAGTGCTCGTTGGTTTTCTTTGGTTTTTCCTCTTATGCAGAGGATATTGTGCAGTGGTGCAAATGGCTCTGTGCTGCCTCCTAGGCTGGAGCGCAATGTGAGTGCTGGAGTGTTACCTCTGCTCCCTGGCCACCAGGTCTGGTGCCGGCATCACCCCATCCTGCCTGATGCTGCACTGTGAAAAGTGACCCCAGCCCCATTTAACCTGCCTGCCCCTGAGAGGGAGGAAATTTGGCTCAAAACCCTAGGTTCCTGCCTAGCCAAGCTCTGAGCCATTTTCTAATACCTTCAGTCTTGGCACCCCAGAAAAGATTTATGATAAGCCCACCCTTTAACGTTTGGTTTCACTTGCCCTTTTGAGCTAAGGTCAAGATCAGAGAGTAGGTAAATAGGCTTTTCTATTTGCTGACACCCAGCTGCCCTGCCCTTCAACTCCACCTCTGCAGCTAAACAGCAGTTTATCAAATCATTTCTTCTTTCTGTACCTCTTTTTAAAAAACAAAACAAAAATTGAGGAAAATGCCTATATTTAAGGTAGAACACCATGACTATTCCTCAGTGCCATATATACCATGCAGGCTGTACAAACCTGTGTTGTGGTGTTTTCTGAATCAAGTGCATCTGGAATGCAGGAGGGCTTGCTTCACAATTTCTGAAAAAAAATCCCAAGGTTGCTTTAACTTTGAGAGACAGAGTTTATTGCTCCAATGGTCAATTACTATCCCTGCTAGAAATGTCTTATTTTTGTTGTTGTTGTTGTAGAGGATTCTGCTAGATGAAACAGCCACTAGGCATTGTAAATCTTTTCCCCTGCAAATACTAAAGGACGTGAGTGGGTCACCTTTTGGTCTTTAGTTGGCAAAGTTATTTGTACTGAGCTTTGCTGGTTTTTCATTGTAAGGAAGTAGGAGGTTGTAAATCTTGTACCTCTTTTCCTGAAATCTTGTCCACTTTAACTTTGTGGGGCATCAGAGCTGGCAGCATGTGTAAAGTCTTGTCAGTGCTGTGTGTAGATGGCAATGCCATGTTCCTGCTCTTCAGTGTTCCCCGTCTAAGTGGGGGAAATAGCCTGGTCAGCCAGTCAGTTGCTGCTCCAGGAACTCATGTTGTTGAAAGTAAAGAAGCATGCTGTGATCCAAGCTCATCGGACAAGAGCTGAGAACAGGTCTTATTGCTTGACCTTGCTGTATTTGAGCCAGGGGAGATTAAACAATCCTGGTCCTTTCAAACTTAAGTAAGTTCATGGAGGATGCATGAAGAACTTGCTGAAAACAAAGTAAAAGCAATAGGAAAAAAACCCCTTTTTTTAGTTTCTGAAAGAACACAGAAATAGTAAGAAGGATGTACCACTATCACCACTCAGCCTCCAAGGAGAGGAACAGGTTGGCTCCGGTATCTCTAACCCAATCCCTGTGATGTGGATTCCCAGCACAGTGCTGGAGGAGCTCCTATGTGCAGAGCTGTGCCTGGCTCCAGGCTGCTGCTTTGGGGTCTTGCACTGGGGCTGCTCCAACAGAGATGCCTGAGAGTGGGCACAAGCTCTAGGTTTTGGGATTGAGCTGATACACTTAAAATCCGGAGTCTATTTGGAAGAAAACTTGGTGGAGCTAGCTTTGGTGTTTCATAGTCTCATTGTCCGAAAAGTAACAAACTTGAGGTTGTTTTCTTTCCCTTGTAAATTAGATTGTTGCTGTGGAAAGGTCTCTCAATTTCCCATTTCTCCAGGGAGATCTATCGTGTGTCTCCTACCTGTGACTCTGGCTGTTTTAATATTCTCTCGCTTTTTCCACTTAGTATTCCTGTACGGCTGCTTTTATTATAAAACTATTTGTTAGACTTTTCAGGTGATTATTAAGAACAAATAGTCTAGTGCTGTACTGACTTTGAGTGTCTCTGAAAATGCTCTAAGACCCCCTTCCCTAAAACAGTGCTCTACCAGACAAGAAACCAAGGAGACGGTGACTGACTACCACGCATGTGAAGAACTCAGATGTTTCTTTACTCACTCAACCCCAGATGTTCTTTTCCCAGGACTCATATTCAAGTCTTCATTATGAAGCACAGAGAAATGCTTTAGTATGGCTGCTGGCTTGACTGCTTTTCAGGTTCAGAAAGAATCTCCTATATTCACAGGTCCTTTTTTTCCTTTTTCATTTAATATCTCTCTAGAAACTTGTATTATCTTCCTTAACAGTGCAGAAAAATACCCACATGTGCATAATATTTTAGATATTCTTTGTAGCATGTTAATCTCCAAGACTAAAAAAACCCTCTTGGTCCTAGTCTCATTTTTAATAGGATAGCAAACTAAGAGGATACATAAGGATTATTCTAATCTCGCCCTGGAGCTCTCTCCAGCCCTACTACCTATCTGGGACCTGTTATTGAACAGCCTTCTCCAGTGCTCCAGAAAAGATGTGCTTATCTTGATTTAACATGTCATGATAGCAAAAGCAAAAGCCTGAGCTGTCATGCTTTAGAAAGAACGGATTAGCTAATTGATTGCAAAAAGAAATATTAGGCCAGAGCTAAACACTCTTGGGGGTGCTGGCCCCTCCTTGCTTTCTTCTTTAGTCCCTTAAGAATATGCTTGTACACTAGGAAGTGTGTGTATTAAACATAATTAGCTACTTGTCCACCAAAGCACATATGACGGACTGCTTGAGGTGAGCTGCTTCCTCATCTCACAGCTTTCTGCGAGCAGTCTATTCCATGTGTTTTGGAAGATCAACAAAGCTGGTGAAGGGTTTAAGAGCACAAATCTTTTGATTTCTGCTGTGACTGAGGGAACTGGGGGTGTTTAGCATGGACAAAAGTGTCTTATTGTTCTTTACAACTACCTAAAAGGAGGTTGTAGTGAGGTGGTAGTTGATCTGTTCTCCCAAGTAACAGGAGGAAATGGCCTCAAGTTGCACCAGAAGAGGTTTAGGTTGGATATTAGGAAAAATTTCTTCACTGAAAGGGTTGTCAAGCATTGGAACAGGTTGCCCAGGGAAGTGGTGGGGTCACCATCCCTGGAGGTACTTAAAAGATGTGTAATGTGGTGCTAAGGAACATGGTTTAGTGGTGGACTTGATGCTCTTAAGGTCTTTTCCAACCTGAACGATTCTATGATTTCATTGTTGTGGCAGAGGTGTACATAGAGCCTCTCTATGTACTCAAACCTTTGAGGGCCCCACACAGGAGAAAGGATTATTCCTGGTGAGAGTCATTGTTTGCAGGTCCACCTGCTAGAGTCCTAGCAAGCAGGTGTGAAACATCCTTGGGACACCACAGGCGCTCTTCTATCTCTCATAGTAATGAGGGTGTATGAGAGCATGACTTTGACCTCAGATATTGGTCTAGCCAGTGCACAGTCATACTTCCCTTCCCTCCGCCCTTCTTCATGGGTGAGAAAACTGAGGGAGCGCAGGCAGGAAGGATTTGGTTGCAGAGCAAGACTGGCTGAGTCAAGCCAGGACTCAAGTGCAGGTTTTACCTGTCTGTATAGCTCACTGCATGATATTTCTTTCCCTTTTGCACTGAAAACAGCTACATTTTGCTGTGGGACTCTAGTCTTGAATGCATCTTTAGACAGTTTCCAGAAGGCATCACAGAATTTCCCAAGCAAAGGAATCACTGCCATCAACAGCACAGTAATAGTCACACACAGTTTCTCCTCCTCCCCTCCCCATCTGCCCCCTGCCCCAGGATGAAATTTACAAAATCTTGTACACTGCATAGAATGCAAACAGACATTGGGCTTGTTAAAAACATCTTTATTTGAAAGCTTTATACCCACAGATAAAAGGCAGCTGATACATTGCATAGTATACCTTTTTTTTTTTTAGTATGCTTATTACTCAGCACAACTGAGAAAAGGAATGGTTACTGGCTCTAACTTCCCCCAACAAACAGTGAAGTTAATGGAATAATAAATTAAAGTAGTAGTAGTCCACATTGTGTAAAATAAATGTTAACACGTACAAATATGACACAAATGATGACTGATAGTTTCCCTTCACCTCTGGAGTTCGGTGTCTTATTAGAGTGGTTGCATAAGTTGAGTTTTTATTAAAACGCAGTGGTGCTGTGAAACAAAAGCCACATAGGTTTTTAAATTGAATGGGAATGTTTTCAAGAAACCTTGCTAGTGAAAATGAGGGTGCTGTTCTCGTGCCCCTGTGATGACTGGTGACTATCCCTGTTGCTGAGCCCTTGCTGCTGCAATGAGGCAGACTTTACACTCCAGCTGTGGCTGATCTTGGTTCTAAGGCACTTACAGAGCCCACCAACTACTTACATTGCAGGCACTACTTATTCAAAGGGCCAAACTTCACATAGACATCTGGGAGTGTCCTCATCATGCTATATAAATGCTCATTGCCAGAAACTCAGTACCCAGATCCTCTGTGGTGTTAACCCACAAGGAGCTTCTACAGGTCTTAAGGAAACAGCTGTAAGAGATCCATCTTGTCAGTGAGCTTTCTTTTCTGTTTACCTGAGTTCATGTGGGTTTCCATGAGTGCTTTCTGGCTGACAGGTGGTCCCAGGCAGTCAGGCTATGTGTGGCCAGCCAGGGTTTCCCAGGGGAGCCGGTCCTGTGCATGGGCTGAACGTCAGGGTGCTGCAGGCTGCTGCTCATGCTTGATGTGCTGTCTTGAGCTGGAGACAAATGCCTTGCTCATCTGTCCAGTGGAGTTTCAGAAAGTGCCAAATCTACTATGAGGAGGTAGGTATGGAACAGAGACTGTCCAGAAAAGCTTTGAGAAATAAATTTCGTCAGAGCAGCAGCAAGAGATCTCCATTTGAGACTGGGGATGGAAAGTGAGTAGCAGAGTTCATGTGTGGTGAAGATCCAAGAGTCTTTACTGCAACATGGATGCTGGCCCATATATCACACAATAAGAAAAGTCAACCATGTTCTGATTTACAAGATTGTAATTCCACCCTGAGAATGTGATGACTATGGAAACCACCTGAGCTCTGCTCCCCTGGTTTGATAACCATATACTCCTGGATGAAGTTATAATCCTGTTGTATGTCTCAGGTGCCTGGCACTCTTTTTTTCCCTCCCTTCTTATGTATTTATATTGAGGTAGAAGTTTCAACTAGTATTAAAACACACAAAGAAAATTAACACAATCTTAGTGGGCTAGTAGTCCAATGACCTTCAAAATTTGCAAAAACCTTCATAACACAGCTATAGAATGAGTAATTGAAGTAGCAGAAAAGAGTAATTATAAAAATGTCAGAAAAATAGTATTAAAGTACAGTACTGAGTTGCAAGACATTTTCTTCATCTATTGGCTTAGAAAAAAAATGGAGTTTTTTTTTTTTAATTCTCTCTCTGCAACAGATGACAGCAGCAGAATTTTTTTTGTGACATCAGAGATATATTGGTAAGAGGTACACAATGAATTCCTAAAGGCATTGAACAGTGACCTAAATATAGGTCATTTATATTAGTTGGCTTCAGTTGAACACTGCTTTTATATATGTCTATTTCAAAAAAACCTGTATTCCTTCTTAAGTTTATATGGAAGATCAAAGCAATAGTAGTAATACACTTTGCAAGGAGACTTAAATGACTTATTGTTCATACAATATTTAAATATAAGGATAACAAATCACCAACATAGTAATTTTTTGTGCTTTACAACCCTTTAATACTAAAGCATGTTTATATTAATATCTAAATGAGGCATGTTAAACTACTGCTACAGGGGCTGCTGTTAGTTACCTCCACTGAACTCACCACCACAGAGTAAATGAGATCCAAATTTCAGCTTAAAGGACTTCGTTAGCTTGCATTTCATCCTATTGATTTAATTACTGGCAGGAATGTGAAAATACATTCAGTGTAAGAAAGCTGTTAAAGCCAAAGGGGGGAAAAAATAGTTCTTACAGCTATATTCCAAGAAATACTAGATGTTCCAGCTTTAAAACTACATTTTTTAATCATGGAAAAAAAAATCCATGAGTAAGGAAGACAGATACTGTTTACAAGTCTTCAAGAGAACATTTCACTGACATTAAAGGCAACTTTGCAGACTCACTTGAAATGTATCAATTTGTAATCTACACATTTACAGGAGCTGCTCTGCTCTGAAAGCTGTTTCCCAATCTGTGCCAAAACATGCGAGGCTGTGTAGAATACTACTGATGATAGACCTCCAGGCTCTGTTTCTCCATAATTGATTTAGTTATTAGTTATGCAGGGAGAGAAGAGATCCCTGAGGCTTGGTAAAACAGTATTCAGTTACTAAAAGCAGCCTTTTGTGAATTAATGTCATCCTACCAGCTCTTTCTGCTCATTATTCCTTCAAGTCTTGTTTTCCTGGACACAAGCTGTCACAGAGGAAGTCTCCAGTCTTTTCTTCTCTTGCCTCCCTGGCTGGCTGAAGCTGCACCAGCACGGTCTGGAGTGTCTCCTTCACCACCTGGATCTCCCTCTGCAAAGACTGTGCAAGCTTTATTAAGGAATAAATCTATAGGTGATTGGCAGTCCCTTTTCTCATTCCAAGTTATTAAATAAATTCTTGTTCTGCTGCTCACAGCAGATGGCCATGGCTATCTAATTGTAGCTTCAAATTCTTCCAAATTGTTTGGATTAAATATTAATACATTTCTCACACTTGTGTTAAAAAAAAATTTCCAGGCAAACTGAAGTTTTTCAAGTAGCATTATTTAGCACTTTAAAAAAGGGAGGGGATGGAGGATACTGTTCCCATGAAGAAATTGTACTGTTGAGGCAGCAGCACTAGCTGCGAGGCTCCTGATGGATAGAGGGTGGATTTTTTTAAGCCAGAAACAGAGACTGGACATGGGGGTGAGACCTCAGGCGAGGCAACAGGAGTGGTCTGAGACATAAGCCAACTGACTGAGCAAGCTCAGCAATGTGGGCAACTAGATAAGTAGCAAAATTAGCTTATTGCAGACAAAATGTTTCTGCTCTACTTACCTCCCAAAGGCTTTAATCTTACCTGAATTATCAGTCTAATTATAGCACAGGAAATACAAATATAAAGCTATACGAGGCTGCACAGTGAATGCTTTGAACAAGTTGCAAAGCAAAGAGATGAGCAGTAGCAAGGTCATGTTGTCATGTATTAAAAGGAAAAAGACAACCTGAAAAGCATCTGATAATTCAGTACAAATACTTTAGTTGCATTCCTGCAAGGCACCCGGGAAGAAAATGACAGCTAATGGCTCAGCCTCTTAAGAGGCCTTCCACATCCTTTTCCCAGCTCCACTATGACAGAGGGAAGGTGTCAGGTGCACCACTGAACAGACTTGCAGATAAAGGCAGGACATGCAAAGAGATGGGGGCAATTGCCAAGACATGCACAAGTTTTTTTTTAAGCAGTTGAGCTTCCTAGAAGGTACATCTTTTTGTTCTGATGCTTAGACTCTCCTGAGAATGAGCACAGTTTGTACTATCAGTACATCAACCTTTCTGCTGGTAATCTTCTGTCAGGGAGACTATCCGTTGTTGAATCGAGTGCAAGGACTGGGTATAGCTCAATGCGACAACCAACCTTCTCTTCTGTAGCTTACACTACATGGAGCACAAAGCAAGCATGAGACCAGTCAGAGACTGCTGAAGCTCTGAGCCAACAGCCAAGTCTAAGCGAACATGCCTGAGGCCTCCTGTACAGTATGGCTGAAGGGCAAAGTCCCCAAAAGGCTAAGTGGATCAAGGGAGAAAAAAGTAAGTTCATTTCTAGCAGTAAGTTGTCAAATGATCTCTGAGAGAGCCAGAAACTCAATTGAAGGGAAATGAAATAGGCTGACACTGGAAGAACTCAATTTCAAAAAGAACGCACAGGAAGGATAATGCACAAGGACAGGCTTTATCCTTTACAGAGCTCATCCATTATGTAATGTTTAACTCGACCCCAATGTCAATTCAATGTCAAGAAAAAAAGACACCCTCAGGTTATGTGACTGTAAAAAGTGAGCTCCTACTTTTGAAAAATTGTGACTAGAGAGGACCATGGGAAAGCTATACAAATCACCGCTATTTCAGGCAGTCTGTTATGCCTTGGAAAAGCCTTTTGATTTTGACTGATTTTTGATTGTTATCAGTTTCTCAAACTTTCATTTTTGTGTGTTTACATACATTTACTATGATGTTTTACTCTTAATACATTCACCAGGAGTATTCATGTATATTTCTAATTTCTGGACAGCTCTATTAGTCTCAAACGGGTTCTGTCTCCGATTACAAGTAGCAGCAGTACACAAAGAACTTCTTATATCCTAGGATCTCAAAGGATAAATTAATTATGCTTTGCATCTTCTCTGAAGTAAGAATCATTATTATCCTTTTATAAGTGGTCTTGGGCTGTCCATCCTTCTGCAATTTAATCATGAGGCTCTGCCGAAAACTTAACTGGTTAAACAGAAATTCTTCAGTTTATGAACACCATGGAGCTTCTGAAATTTAATTACTTCTGATGCGCAGTCTTTGACTACATGCTGCTATTTGTAATATCCCAAGCAATTACAAAGCTCTTTCCAGGTAGAGAGAAAAAGCAAAATTGAAACATTTCACTGCCAGTGGATTGGAAATCTTGAACGATGGAGGAAAATGAAGAAGAAAGGGAAAGAAATGAAAATGAAGCAACACGAACGATGACTGCATAGTCTAACTACAGCAAGTTTAAATAACCTCATAAATAATAACACAACCAGTTACTGTAGTAACTGTGTAAATGAGCCTTTATGTCTAGGCAAAATATATGGTATCCATGTACAGAGGTTATGGCTGGATAAACAGCTTCACCCATTTAAAAAATGCAAAAAACTTAGTTTCGCATGGGTCTACATGCAAATGTGTCCTTCATGCTTAAATTCTCTATCCAGGGCTGCAATATTAAGCCAGTATCAGAGGCAGGAGCCAAAACAAGTTTCAAGTAAGAATACTTTCTGGTCCTGTTATCTTCCTGTGAAGAACTGTCAAAAAAACTCTCCTTTGTCTCATAAGCAGTGAATTAAAGTACTTGGGAATGGCTTCACACAAACATAATCCATACTCTGCAACAACGCTGCAGCTCTAATGTCTTGGTTGGAGCTTTTCAACCTATTTGACTTCCTCTTTTTGAAAACCATGAGCATCATGACAGAGTCCATGATTTACAAGGAGATAAAAAGCTGATCTACTTAGTGTAGACTTAATTTTTGGAAAAATGGGTTCATCAAAATTTCTTCTGTTCTCTCAGCACAGATGTCTAGGAAAAAGAGACAAAAGATAGATTCTACAAACCTCTTGCCTTCTCAGAGGAAAGGTTAGAAACTAAAGAGCATACTGTAAAATAAAAGGCCTTGGAGGGACAGGCAAGGACTACCACAGAGCCTATGGGATTTCGGAGAATAACAGCAATTTTGGATAACTGAAGGGGAAATTAAGTCTTGAAGAACAGAAATAATCAGAAAAAGGGTTTGGTTTTTTTTACCTGGTTAAGTGTTCTGCTTGTTTCTAACAGTTGAACATTACAATGGTTGGAGACAGCAGCTCAGCTAGATGTCCTACTACATAACTTCACGTGTCTCTCCTACCCCCAGGCACCAGTACACATGAGAGGCCAGCCACCCAGAAAGTAGCTCTGTAGAAAAGGACCTTGAGGTCATGGTGGATGGCAAGCTGTACATGAGCCAGCAATGCATCTTGCAGCAAAGGTGGCCAACAGCCTCCTGGGCTGGATTAAGAAAAGTACTGCCAGCAGGTGAAGGGAGCTGATCCTTCTCTTGTCCGGATTGGTGAAGTCCCATCTAGAGTGCAGAGTCCACTTCAAGGCTCCACAGTACAAGAAAGATATGGACTTACTGGAGCAACTCCAGCACGGGGCTGGTTTAATGGACTGGAGCATCTGTCATATGAAGAGATGCTTAGGGAGATGAGATTGTTCAAGCTGGAGAAGAGAAGGCTCAGGGGGATCTTACAAATGTGTATAAATAGCTAAAGGGTAGGAAAGAAGAAGAGGGAGCAAGACTCATCTCACTAGCGTCCACTGACAGAACAAGAACCAACAGGCAAAAATCCCAAAACAGGAAATTGAATCCAAATAGAAGAAAAATATTTTTTTTTACTGTGAGGGGGGTTAAACACTGGAACATGTTGCACAGAGAGGTTGTGGAACCTCCATCCTTAGAGATATTCAAAACCTGACTGGATATGATCCCGCTCTAGGTGACTGCTTGAGCAGGGGCTTGGACCAGATGATCTCAAGAAGTCACTTCCAACTAAACGGTTCTGTGATTGTGCGTACTATATGCCCAAGGACCAGCAACAAGGTAAGATAATTCAGTGTTTATTTTAGAATGACTTAGGTTTTGATATTTTAGAAATGCACTCTTAGGAGTGAAGGAAAGACACTGAACAAGTCCTTGCTACTCCTATTATGAAACCTGTGCGGTCTCACAGCAAGAGAGTAAAATGGCCTTTGGAAGTCTATCACTTCTTACAAAATACAGGAGTGCTTGTGGTACTGAAACCAGATTAGAAATTTGCCATTTCGCCCCTCCATTACTGTCTCCCTCCTTCACATCCATGCATGTGTTTCTAAAAACTAACATAATACCCCTCCCATGTAAAAAACAAAATACCCCCTCAAAAAACTACTAAACAAGACCAACAGAATGACTGCAACATTTTTCAAAATGGGATCACTTCAGTGGTCAGGGTATCAGCTGTCTCCAAATCACTTGTTCCTGCAGAAAATAGAAGGCAAAAAAGCTGTAGCATATGGGTGGAAACACACTGGCCTATCTCCATCATGGCACAAATGTTACAAGTGGAACCATGTTCTCTCAATGTGATGCACATGCTGGGAAGGGCTCACCCTCCTGTCATCCTAAATACAAAAGAGCACACTATTGCTACCTCTTGCTCTTGTGGGATCACAGAATTTCTTACAGGTTCAGCCAGGGTGAGATCTCTCAGTGAAGTTTAATCAGGGCTAAATTCTACATTTCTGATTCTGTTAAAAACCTGCGTTGGTGTAAAGCAAGAATTGTATGAGAGCCTATCCTATGATAGAGGTGAAGGGTTAGCAAAGGGACCTGCAGTGCCTAATGAACATACAGGCACAACATTCTATTTTCAAAATAACTGTTTAAAATGCCCATTTAAGGGTGAGGAATGGAGATTGCTTTTCTAATAATAGTCTAGCCAGGTTTTCTTCCAACAAAAGCATTTTCAGCAGGAGGAACTATTACATGCATTCAAATTGTCTATCAAAATGTAACCGCTAATTAAGAACAAAAATGACTGTGAAATTGCAATATAAGCTCCATTTAATTTTACTGGGAATTCCAGGTCTTTACTGTCAGGAAAGTAACACCTCTCATCAGCTCTGTAGAAACCAGAATGAATCACCTCTTGTCCTTTAGTTTTTCCAATTAATGACGTGGGCTGTTTTCATACACTTACCAATGATAACAATGATTTAGTGTTTTGTGGGTTTATTTGGTTATACTACATAGAATTCAGCAAATACGTCACAGTGCTACAGAGAAGCTCTTCCCCACCCCCCATTGTTTGATGCTTTTAATACAAGTACAGTTCACTATTAGCTGTGAAAGGCTTCAGCCATAAATGAGAATCTCAAGTGGGTCAGTGGACCCACTCAGGACCAAGAAATATCACTGCATTTCTGCTTTGTTCAGGGCGTGCTGGCAATTATGCCAAGCAGCTTGGTTGATTTAAGTGTGCTATGCCATCAAAACATAGAATCAAAAACAATGACATCTGGGATTTTTCTTCTAATACAAACTTAATTATTAATCAAAGCTATGACACACACTAAACATTGGCAAATGGCTTGAGAGTATCAGGGCTTTATTTTTCTTGGTGGAGTATTTTAAAAGTCTTTTAATATTCAGATGACAGGACTAATTTACATCTGTGCAGCTCCCAGTTAGAATTTTGACCTAATACAGTCCGTAACATTCACGTGTAAGGCAGTTTTTTGGGGGATGAGGGGAAGGGTGACAATAACCAGCAAACAAGAATTTGAAAAATTTATCCTGCTTTTGTTACACTTCCAGATCTTTAAGGACCTGCTCTCAGAGATTTACAGATTTTTAATGAAGACTGCATAATTGTCCAATATTTGGGATAAGAAATTGTTTTATTTAAAACCAGATAAACTACCATGCAAGCAATCGATCCATCTATTAATTATAAGTTCTTCTTTTGAGGTTAATTATTGGCACCAATCTTAGTGCTAGTACCTGCAATACAGGCAAGTTACCAATGAGTGTTTATTCTATAGGCACTGATCAGTTTATATTTTAAAAAAAAAACCACCAAACAATCTACAGGTCTGTAGCATTGTGGTAGCTAGATTTTTCATTCCTTTTTGAAGTATAGCACAGCGATTACATGTACCAGATGGTAACATTTTACACACATTGATCTGGACTACCTCTGAAATTGCAGCTGAATGTTAATGAGGAGTAGTTGAATTGCTGAACTGCTTCTCTGTATGTTCCTATGTTTTTAACATGGTTTCTTATTTTATGACTGATGGTCTTGCTAGGATCAGGATATCAGACAGCATGCATTTCTCTGTTTAGATAAAGTGAGCTGAATTTTTACTGATAGAAGAGATCAGACCTATATCAGACACCTGTGGCTTAGAATGAGACTAATCTACAACTCTCTTCAAACTTTTAATGATTAGATTATATTTTTTCAACTAACTCTGACTGTTTCAACAGCTACAAAGAAATATGCACACTCCATAGAAAACAGAACTACTATTTTACATACTTGTAGTGTCTTTCAGGAATCAAAAAAGCAGTTTTTCAGCTTATTTCACCTTATCTAGTAAACTGTAACTATGATCAGACCTGACTGTTTGGTTTGAATATGAACTTAAGCCCACTGCAAAGAACCCATAACTCCAAAACTCAGTGTTATTTTATTAGGGTAATGAGAAAAGTTCATCTGAGAGCACATATGTGTAAGAGAGGAAGGAATTAGATGCTGTGCACACACAAGACACACACATCCATATCGCTCTGAAAAGAATGCTCACCAACGGCATTGGGGAAACACAACCGCAACTGAGCATGCATGCTGTAAATATAATTACAAGAATATTGCAAAATGGCCTGTGGTAAATGCAAGAAAATAATCTTTCTGTACATTGAAACACTTAGAAAAGAAAGAATTGAAGTAGTAATAAATCGGTGACTGGATTTCTGACTTCTCCCCTCCAATGCAACTACTCCCAGCACCTTCCCTCCTACCCCTCTTAAAGTTTATCGTTCTGATACATTTAGAGAAACCACATTTCTAGAACAGGAATTTTGCAATGAACTGGCAGTAGATCCCCAGCTAACTAAAACAGTGGTATTTCCACACACTTCATTTATTATCCTTTCTCTAAACTCTCTCCTGCAGGACTACTCATCTCAGTTTAGAAGGAACTGAATTCTTCCTAGCACCGTCGTCATCACAATTCATGTTCAGGTGTCTGTAAGGACTCCTCTGCTAATCTCTCCAACCTGAATTTATTCATCTTTCTTCATTATCGCATTGACTGCTACCTCTTCTCCACTAAAACCTAACCAGCTAAGCACTCTGTCTTCTTTAGCCTCTCTGATTCTTTTTCTCTTTTCCCTTTCTCAGAAGAACAAAATCTCTCTTATGGTAAGTTTTTCTATGAAAGTTACAAATGAAACAATACTCTGTGCTCTTAAATTTTGAAAAATGTCAACAGATGTAGGCTCAATGAATGCCTCATAAAGGTTAAGCAATCTTCAATCAGATACTGAATGACAGATGAAGCACAGAAAGAGATAAGGGTGCTTTATAAGACAACATCTCATCTGGTTACTTGCACTGGAGTGTCAGAGGCAGATTAAATTGCATAGGATGCCACATGATGCATCTGCTGCCCGTTTTTTTAAAAGGAAAAAATCCCCAAACTACATGTGACAATATACACAGTCTGAATCTATGATGCTGAATTTAATTTAGCTAAATCACATTGGGAAATGCAGGTGCATGGATGCTTGTATCCATGCAGCTTTTGAAGTGCTAGGTTTTTACTTACATGAGCATTTCAAACAAAAGGATTTTAACAGTAAAGGCTTTTCAGTGCCTAATCTCAATTTACAAAGAACTAACTTCTGTTCAAATCAATTAACACTGTATCAGACCACAGTGAAAACGCACCATAGGAATACCTGCTACAACAAAAATGCCCACTTCAGCAAGAGAATTAATTCTCCACTTCTTAATGTATTTAACCTACATTAAGACCTAGTATTCCACATCAACATGAAAGTCAAGTATTTCACACACATACTTACATAGATTGATGCATATCTATAGCTATATCAAAAAGGATATGAATAACTCCTTCATCAACTCTGCAGGCCGAAGTTTGCAATTGATCTTCCAGATGCACCAATTTCTCACTTATTGCTTCGCATTTTTCTTCCAACTCCGCAGAAAATATTAAGAACTCCTACAGGAAGTTGAAAAAGAAAAGAAAGCAGGTTTGCTGCTGACTGCACTTTCCTACATCAAATTTGCATCAAAATAAGGGAAAAATAAAATATTAGTAAGGGAATATGACATTTTGCAGTGCTAAGACATTGCCTGAAAGCAAATTCCCATTACAGAGACAACAAAATTGTTACTATATAACAAATTAGTGATTTATATGAAATGGAATGAGCTTATGGTTTCAGTCTATTTTCCAGCAGAAAAAAGTCATGATCTCACTTTCAACAGAGGATTAAAGGGGTGTGAAAGCTCAACTGCTCTCCCTCTTTCCTGGTGTCTCACCACAGCAGGGGAGGGAAGTCTCATGCTGACTAGATCACTTAGGTTCCTGAATTTCAAGTTATTCATGTAAATATGATTTACACTTTTAGGCCATTTAAATATTTCAAGCAGCATCACTTTTGGTATCTCTTATAAACATAGAATGTACTTAGTTTTTTGAGAAAAAAATTGTCTAGAATATTTAGGGACTTCACTCAACAGATCACAGAAAATGCATCAAAGTCTTAGAGATTACAAGATGAAACTACACTTTTTCACTGTGTTATCATGAAACAAGACTAAATTTTCAAAACTAATGCTTTTCTAATTAAAACTTATAAAGACAAACACTTTCTATTTTAAACTGAGTATTTTAAACCATCTGCAAAGTCCTTCCCATAAGTTTGTCTGTTTTCAGAGATACTGCATAAGGGCAATTTGTATCTTTTGTATTTTGTATTGAGAAATGACCCAAATTAGCAGCAAATACAAGGAGGAGGAGGGAAAAAAAAACCCAACCGATTTGTGTAGCACTGAGATAAGTGTTTCCTTTCCCTCTCTAGGCATCATCATGCTGTCTACACTGAATGACAGGACTTACCTGTAAGGAAAAGATTATGGTGCCAAGATGAGGTTCTGCTGGAGCCATGCTGAAAAAAACTGAGTCCTTCATCACCTGGAATCTAGAAAACTGGATTTTCTCTAGATCTAGTCTATGCACATATCCATAAAGCCAGCTGCACTTGTGGCCATATACAATCCTCATGAAGTTTTTCTCCTTTAAAGAAGTACCTGGAGTCCTTTGCACTGATCTGTTGCTATAATAGCAGCCATCAGTGGTTGTTTAAGAGAAATCAAGCCTTCAATCAAAGGCATTCCAAAGATATGCTAATACTTGTTGGAGCACTGCCCATTGCAGAACAATCTGATTTTTGGTAAACGTATTTACCAGACCTCACTTTTGTGCCATCCTTACACTTTGTGTCACACAGTGTCAAGTATCAGAAGAGCTCTGCTTGCAGACACATCCTCTGTTACAGCACAGAGCTTTGACCTTTCTACTTTCCTAGGTCTTCTGCCAGACATGGTTATCCAGCTCCTGAGTCTGCTTCCTGTCTGCCACTGAGTCCAGTCTAGGACTTCCCCAGTACCTGCTCCACAGCATCAGTGGTTCTACCTATACATTTTTCTTCTCACGTTCTCCCTACAGCAACTAGGAATGTCTTTTTCTCAAGACCAGGGACAGAAAAAAAGGAACAAGACTTCCATCCAGCTGCTAAATCATTATTCAGTACACCAGCAGGGCTCCATATGCTGTTAGGGAGTGGGATAATCCAGGCAATTTATATCAATAGAAAGATTTTACAGAATAATTCTGTGACACGCATGCAGTAACAGATGACAGTTATCTGAAAGAACATAGGTCTTGGGCTAGAAGGGTCAGTAAATTGCAAAAACCTACTACACTGCAAGTATATTTAAAATTATGATCATCTAGAGAAAGCTCCACTTCTGAATACTGATCTTTCTTTAACAGTTAATTATACATAAGGCAATCCAGTCTTCACATAAACATAAGAAGAAACAAGAGAAATTAAACACTCACTGATACACAATCATTGAACAGTTAATTTAGGAAGAACAGTTTTTAATTAATGCATAAACTTCTACGTATTGCTCTGACAGACAGAAGCCACAAGTGAAATTTTCAAATCAGACTTTCTATGGACTGTGTATGTCAACAAAATGAATTAGTCCTGTACAGATCTTGAAGAACTGTATCTTACAGTGAACCATAAAAAGCAGATTCTTGCTCTTGTATCATCAAGGCATTAAATAATGTAGTCTGATCCAGTTGCTGCTTTTATCAAGAACTATTGCTATATGAAATTTTGGATCCCGGTCATGCTGTCAGGAAGGATGACACTTCTACTCCTGATTTGAAATCATCAGTTACTACAGAGAGCAAGTACAGTTACAGTAGACTCCTGAATACTTGTGCCATTGAGTATATTTAAATATAAAAGGCATTATAAAGATATGCATTACAGTAAGCTATCTCTTTCTTTTTTAGGGTACTGTTGATGGTCAGAACACTTAATCCAGACAATCAGTCACCCTATTAGCTCTGTCATCAGTTGCTGCCAGAGAAAATCCATTTCCTTCAGTTCAGAACTGCCCTCATGTTTCCTGTCTTGTATATGCAAACACAAGGAGTTCATGGGGCAGCTAATCTAAATGATAAGCACCCTGGCTGGATTTGTCTAGCTCTGATGTGCAATCCACAGTGGGAAATTTTTCCCTATTCACTGTTTCAGTGAATGTACAGGGCAAAAAAGGCATTTTAGACCCACCCCCTCAATGAACTTCAAGGGGGTTGAAAGATGCTGGAGACAGCATTTAGATACCTGGCTGGCAAAACAGACTCCAAGCTGCAAGCGTGGTCTAGCTCTAGTATGCACAGATCCTGAAAACCCAAGATAAAACATAACTACCGCCTGAAATCCTCAGTCATAGTGCAGCTGAATAACTGCACTTACTGGTGTACTGCTACACAGTCTGGTTTTATAGAACCATAGAATTGTTTGCGTTGGAAGGGACTTTAAAGATCATCTAGTTCCAGACCCCCTGCCATGGGCACAGGAACTCCTGCAGGGAGGGGACATCCACAACTTCCCTGGGCAACCTGTTCCAGTGTCTCACCACCCTCACAGTAAAGAATTTCTTATAGAATAACAGAATTTCGTGTTTGATGTTTTGTTTTCCCTTTTAAAATAAAATTTTACAGCCAAGTAAAGAAAGATCCCAAGAGGGACAGACAGAAGGAACACAGCAAACAAGACCCTAGGACTTCAGGTGAATGCTTATTCTGTAGCAAAGGCATCTCATGGTGCTTTGCATCAGTACTAACCTGTATTTTGCGGTTCTAAGCTTTGGCTTGTAGCTTCTATCCCACTGCAATTCCAGGCAAGGACTTTATTGGTGTATTGGTCTCCCACCAAACATGCTTAGAAATAAGAAACTATTGGTTTTAACTCACTGGACAAAATTCCTTTGTCAACTGAGTACTCAGACTCTCACTTGAAGTAAAATGTCCACTCTATCTCATGTGAAAAAATACAGTGTATTCTTCCTGAATTATCACATTTTGAGTATATAATGAATTGTCTAAAAATGTAACAAAAATCCTGTTTACTTTGGAAATTAAGATTAAATGAACAATGAGTACTAGGAAAATGTGCTTACTGCAGAATTGTTACAACAATATGGAAAAGCAGGAAAATATGAGCACAGAAAAATCAGATCAAGCTTTTTTAGGTCTTTAAACACTTGAAATCCATTTAACCATAACTATATCACTACGGTTGCATTGAAGTGTAACTAAAATAGCTCCATAAGGTAGGGTTATGTTTTATTAATCTTAATTTTCTAGAAGGTATTTTGCAGCCTAATTCCTTTATAATACAGCAATAACTGTGTATGGATAAACTATTTTTGCACCTCTATGACATAGCTGCCTTTTCAGTTGAAATGAAAAGATTCCTCCACAGTTTAGACAAGCATCATCTCTCAGGAACTTACTTGCAGATGTTATGTGAAAAACGCAGGAGGGTCACTATATAAATTATGATTTTCGAGAACATATATATATGGCCTTTCTTATTTTGGATTGGAAAGATGTGGTCATGCACAGGACTAACTTTAGGTTAACGTCAAGAAGAGTTAAAAATTAAATGGAAAATAAATATACTGCTCTCAAAAATATATTAGAATAATTCTAAATATTCAGCCCATTCCACAGCTTCTGCCCCTGGGCCCTCATTTGACAGAAGTTCCATAACCCAGAGAAGTAGATAAAGATTTCTCTCAGTGCTTTTCATACCTAGCAACGTCACTGGTAAGATTTTTATTTGACATTTGTCTACGTAGGCAGGGAAACCACTGTGAGTGATGGTTGGAAAGTGGCACTTTACAATGATCAACAACATCTCTGAGAAAGGACTCTGCCTCCAGCTCAACATATGAATAAAATAAGACTCATCCAAGCTTGTAGGTTATGTCAATGCTGCAAGCTGCTATCTGAAGAAGTCTTAAGACTTCTCTGGTTATTTTTGCACTAACGGCACTTTTAGGAAGTAGCTAGGAGAGATTGCAGGAGTCAGGAAAGAGCTGAGATGCAATATTGCTTTATGGATTTTTCTGTGAACAGCGGATGTACCTGGTTGAGATTTTTTTTTCCTGTAATTCCTTAAGCGGGTGAAAACAGCACAAATGTGGGTGTAATTTGGTATTTTTAAAGGTGAAATTCTTCTGCCTTCTCATGCAAAGCATCAGCATATTGAGTTAAGAGATGAGGGAATTGCTTCTACTTTAGTCTTCTGCATTTCATTTTACCCTTTTACAAGTCATTTTAGTCACCTATGGGCAACAGCTCCTCGACCGCATTACTCAAGGAAAATGTTTGATCAGCTTTTCCAGTGCAAACACCTTCCATGCTCTCTTGGATCTAGTTCGGCAATTTTATATAGAAGAATCAGTATTGTAGTAGTTAGATTAATCTAAGTCTATTAGGGATTAGAGTGCCTCTTAAGACTCTTCGGTGACTGTGCTGAGAAGCAGGATTTGCAGATATATCCTTAAAATTCTTTCTTCCTACAGAGGAACTTTTGTAAAAAGGCATTGTCTTACTTCCAACTAGCAGTATCATAACCCAAGTAAGACAAAAGCCTTAGAAAGCCTCTGCATAACATCAAAGCCAGATTTCTTTCACCTACACTAAATCCTCTCTCTCCTGTAACAGTTAAAATGATTCAAAATAACATAACTACTACAAAAAGTTGCTAGCATCACAACAAGGCTGACCAGGAAGCAACCAGGGACCACCAAAGCCTGCTCAGTGACTTGCAGTGTGATTCAAGCCCACTGTGATTGTCCTCAGCCAGTGTCTGTCTACACAGCTCTTAGAAGCTGACAGGGCTTTTGTGGTTCAGGTTGCAGGGTACAGCCTCCTCCAGGGCTAAAATGCCCTTGCAGTGAGCGAGTTTTCCTACTGCAAACTTCCCTTGCTACAAGCCAAGGTGGTTACATTTCATTTTACCCTTATATAGCAGACTATGAGAACTAATCGTTTTCCTCTCTATCATTTTTTTATCTGACTGAATACTTTGACTTTCAATCAGACCAGGATTTCTAAACCTTTTATTTCTATTCCTTTCCTTCTTTTCTTCAGTGTGTTCCTGTCTCCTACAGAGTGAGATGCCCAGACCAGTGCCATAGTCCTCTGGAGGCTTTGACATTTCACAGCTAAGCACAGTAATTATTTCTGTCTTACAACTGACATTCCCATTAATGAGGCTGTAAATGACATTTGCCCTTTCTTGCAACAGGATGAAGGTAATGAATCCCATTCTATTTGTAGTCCATCATAACTCTAGATTCTGCTTCTGCAGTACTGTCATCTTAGCTGCTATTTACCATCTGTATACATAAATCCAGCTTTTTTCCCTCAAATGTAATTTGCACCTGTCTTTAACATATCCCATCTTATTGATTTCAGACTATTCTTTCAATCTATCAAGAGCATTTGGAATTCTAATCCTAATTGAAATTATGTTGACTGGCACATAACTTGTGGCCTACCTCCTTTTTAAAGGCAAGTACCAAGTCTGCCTTTTATTGATCCTCTGGGACTTCAAACTTCCTCTAAGAGTTTTCAAAGAAGCTTGTTAATGGTTTGGAGATTGTTTTTCTTGGCTCCTATGCACTCAGAAGAAATTTCATCAGTCTAGCCTGACTTGAGTACATCTCACTTGCCTTAGGATCCTTTACCATGTTCAGCCCCCGCTATCTTGTAGTGAATATTAAGAGCACAACATATATGGACATAGTTTATCATTTTTAGAAAGTTCAAAAGCAAAGAAAATAAGGAAGAAAAAAAAGAATAAAATTTCTGTCCTCTGTTCTCCTTTCATTATTTTCTCATTCACCTTTCTCATCAGAAAACATACATGCTTTCTTTCACCTATTCCTTACATAATGCTTATCCCTGAACTCTTGTTGTCTTTTGTTTACAGCAGTAACAGTTTACAGTTCAGTGGTCTTGCTGCTTCAGTCTTATACCGTGCAGTACCCTCTTAGGCTCATCCATGTTCTTAAGAACATTTTTTTTCCTTCCTTTGCAAAATTCGTTTGGGCCACTGAGGAGTTGCTGGTTGCTGACATAGATATGTAGTCTGTTACTGTGTTTGCTCTTTTCTGCACCAAAAGGAGACGGTGCTGTACCATAAACATGATGTCTTCTGAAGGGTACCAAAGATCATCTGTTGATTCCTTCTCCTACAGAGTTTGTCCCATAGAAACACACCTGTTGCTTCCCTGGTTTTGTTTAGGTGAGTTTTTCTTTCGTGGAGGTGGTTATCCACCTTTGCTCAGTAGAGGGATGAAGTTTCTTTCCTAATTACTTTTGCCCTTATCACCTTTCAATTACAGACTTCTAGCTTGTTCCATCAGCCTGTTTTATTTAGGAGACTGCAGCACTGTAACATGCTCCTCAGTTTCTCGAATGCAACAAATTCAGGCATAAAGCTTAGCAGACAGCTCTTTTGCATCTGTGACCTACCTCCTGCCCACCATCACATGTTTTTCCCACATTCCCTTTGCTTGCACTGATCCCCTTCCCTCCTCCGCAGGGATACAACACCACATGGGAGTGTTAAATGACTCATCAAAATTACAGCCTGATGTTGGCAATTCTTTCCCTCATGTATCTTCCATTACAGCTATGGAGGAGTGTCCTTGGAAAAGCATCTCCACACAAATAAAGCTTTCCACTGCCTTCCAACACCCTGCTGTGGTCTGGGTGACAGCAGTCTTCCTGCTCTCATCTCTAGTAGACTGAAGATCTGCCCTGAGTGCAGACTTCCTACAATGAGTGCACACTACTGCACTATTTAATTAAACTGGGACAATTCCAGCTCCTGCTGTGGAAGGATGAGCCTATTTACTGACTTACCAATAAAACTTCGCAGTGGGCCAGGACTTAGAAAACAAACAAAAGCACCAAACTTTTCTAGTGTCTGCATCCTGCTGTGCTAGGAGTCAGCATAGCTGGGTATCATTCATAGGTGGTTCCTATTACTGTCTGCACCCATCTCTGCTCCCCAGTCACTAAGATGCAACAATCTGGAATGACTAGCAGGGTGCTCTCCTGCAGTGGGGAGACCGACAAGGGTGGATTAGGGAACCAGAGCATCAACGGAACATTTAGGCAAAGCCTTGACATGGTACAGGGTGCTGAAAATTTCATAGAGCTTTTATAGAGCTGTCTACAAGTCAACATCGATCCAGCTGTGGCTTTCTAGTAAATTCCCATTTCCTTTATTTGTACCATTGCTCTCTATTGTCTTTATGCACTTTTTTTTCCTCAAAACTTCAGAAGAGCAAAGTTCCTCTGCTTGTGAGGACTCTAAAATAATTAAGCTGTTAGTGAATACTTCTACATTGGCAACTCTCTATGCTTGTGAGCTCTGGTGCATTGTAAACCCAGCACACACATCACACTCACATGCTCTGGGCACATCTCCTGTTAATCAAAAGAACAACTTCTTCAGTCAAGGGCTGGTCTGTACTACAGCTTTCAGTGCAGGCCACTGCTGGGCACAAGTATGCAGTTGTAATCTCATTTGCTTTGGTCCAGACCATATGCATTTTCTAGTTTTCTGCAAATATTCATCTGTCCTGGCAGCTACCACTACCAGCATGCCCTCAGTATTTTGCCCTGCTGGCAGTAGGGCCTTTTGCGACTTTTATACCATGGGAACACCTGCCCCTATTTCATGTCACAGTTTTGCTTTAATCCACAGCAAAGGTCACTGATAAGAAAGGCTGTTTCCATTTTCTGCAAAGCTCACCTTCACTCTCAAGGCTTCCTGTTTTTATTTATGCTGAATTCACACACAGTCCAGCAGTCTATCCTAGGCATCCTCTCACATCACAGTCTCCTTGTACACAAGGTCAACAACCTGAGTTTGGTCTTGCAGTTTGATTGTCTTTCCTGGAGCATTCCAGCTGCTCCACAGTCTTTGGATTCATTGGTGGGAATACAAAGAAATGCCTCTTCTGAATAGTTATCCCAAACTGCAATTTTTATTTATTTAATTAATATTTGCTTGGCTGAGCGCTTGTCACTTGTACTTGACAGGTGGCATGTGTGTTATTATGGAAGGTGAACTGGGGGTTACTTAACCACGTAATTAATTTGCTGGTTGGACACGATGCTTCAATACTAAATTTCCTTAATATGTAAGTTGCAACCCGAGGCACATCGATATAAAAACGGACCAACCTGAATCAGTACAGCTCTTAGAACCAGTATAACCCTCCTTATACATGTATTGCCTAAACTCTTTGTTTGTGCATAGATAGATTATTGTAAGCAGATTCTTCTCACCAGTCTCATAGGAAATGCATTTCATGTTACCCAATTATCTTAGACTTTCTTAATTTAAACATATAGACTATGATCTGACATTTTCATTTATGAAAATAGTGTAAAATTACAAACATCCAGTATTCTTATTCATTATGAAGTTCCTATTACCCTGTATTCTGCTGCAGTATGCTTTTATAGTTCAAAAGTAAATTCAAAGGTATTTTTAGTGGTACACAAAGAAACAAGTACATCATCATGACTTTGTTCCATTCCTAAGCATCACTACAGTGCTACAGTGAGGTTGTCTAAATATTATTGGTCCTACTTTTCCCCAGCATTCTCATTCTGCTGTTGGGATATACAAAAACCAGTAGCACAGGATTTAACTATAAACTCCCTGAAATACAGAGCAATTTTGCCATTATCTTCAATGGGGGGGGGGGGGG
>VZZY01002879.1:237311-251721 GCA_013400335.1 Eurystomus gularis
TCTCCAGCAATTTTTACCGAAAGGTAATACTATAAAAAAGAAGTGTCATTAGTTCTAATTGAGACTCAGAAAAGCCTGTACAATATCACCACTTTATAGTGCCTAGAAAACACTTACCTCAGATAAATGACCTTCTGCTCCAAATGAAATGTCTTCCATAATCTGTCAGAGATAAATTATTAAGTATATGGTAGTTACATGCTATATAAACAGTAAGATTTCAATGGAACTTATAAAAAACATATAGCACATTAAAAAGTTATATAAGCTGAACAATTACATCATTTTGCTCCACATGCATGAAACATTTCAATTGCATTCATGATGGAGCAGTGGCAGCCACCCAATACTTAAAGCTAAATTTGAATATATTTTATTAAAAGCCTGCCTTTGGTGTCCCAGTTAAAACCCACAAGGAATGCTGCCTCTTAACTGAAGGACTAACTATAGATTGAAACGAACTCTTCTAACAAGCTCTTATGAATCTATACGCCATTCAAGGGTCTACAGAAATGTTTTTGGCACTGTCCTGGTTTGAAGGACAGGTGTCTCCCAGGGAAGGCAGGAACCTCCCTTGGAATAGGAAATGTAAACCCCTTCCCTCCAAATTATTGCAAATTTGAAATCAAGGGGCTCTCAGGCAAGGATATGGGAGTAGGAATAACAGTTCTTTACTAGTATATATATATCAAAGCAAGTGAACAATAACTAAATGTAAACATTAACGGCAAAGCACAGTCAGAAAGAACCCGGTCCCAGCCCTCTGGCCTGAGTCCTTTCCCTTCGGTGCAGTGACGGTCACGGTCGGCGGTGGGGGGGGGGGAAGAAGCGGCTGGTGGTTCCCGGCGGGCCGGGCAGGCGCGGTGATGCCCCCGCGGCTGCAGGGGGCGCTGTGGCCGCGAGCTCCGGCAGACACGTGGCAATGGCGGCGAGACGGGAAGGAAGCGGGGCTCGGCTTCACCGGTTCCCCGGGGCGGTCGGTCCCGGCGGTCCGGCGGGGCTCTCGGGAGCAGCGAGCCGGGGCGGCAGGACGCCTCGGCAGGCGGGGGGTGCGAGGCAAAAGCCCAGAGCAGTGCCGAACGAGCGGCAGGGGCAGGGCTGCGGCAGCCCGGCTCCAACAGGGCAGGAGCAGAACGCCGGGCACCCCTCTGAGTAAGGTGGATGTTAATGCGGTCCCAGTCAATGGCTCACCTCGCGGCAGGAGAGGACAGGTCCGGGCGAAGGTGGGGGGGGAGAAAGAAGGCCGGCGACAGTAGCAAAAACAGACCGTCCTCCTAAGCCCAGAGCAAGAGAGAGACAGCAGCCGACTCCGCCCCCCCTTTTATCTGCCCAAATCTCGCCATATCTCTGTCCCCCCACCACGAGAGACTCTCAGACACTTTCTTCCCCAGGCCTTTGTTCTTTCTTAGGTATCCAGTCATTAGTATCCTAGTAACTTATGGGAAAAAATTCTATAGGTAAAAAGGAACAAACAGAAAGCAAATCTAACCCCCAAAGGGCACAAACCCTCTAAGTGATTTTGGACAGGAAAAATGAAAGACCACACTGATGTTCTGTATTGGTAACACCTGCTAACCCTAGTTAGTTCGTCTTTCAGAACTTCCTTTATCTGTAAAGTCTATAATAAATTAGCCAACATTTCATTGATTGGCTGAGGAGAAAAGAAATTTGATTATATATATGTGTGTATATATATAAAATAAAGTGCAAAATCATAACTCAATAAGATCGCTATTAATTCTAGGTCCGATTTTCCGTAGTTTATCTGAAAAGAGGTTGCTTAGATTTCTTTTATCTGTAATATTAATTTTCTGATTATATTTTTACTGCAAAAGGCATGTAAGCATTAAGCTTACTGAGATGCTATGATCTCTAGCTAGTTTGCATTTTTACCAGTAGATACTACACAACAGTATCACATGCAGCAAAGGGGCATCTTACTGCACAGTGCATGTGACTGCACACTGATGGTCTGATCATTGTGTACAAGCCAACTGCCTGTTGGAAATCCCTTTCAGCTTAGATCAATAAAACAAACCAACCAACCAACCCACTCAGATACTGACTTTCACTGGTGCTTAATGCTGACATTTAAAATGAAGATTAAATTCAAAAGTTTCCAAATTATTTTTGAAGCTCTACAAATACAATGTTTAATTGTATGCATTCATAAATGTGTATGCACAAATGTATGCATTCATAAACTGTGCATTCAAATGAATGCACAGTTTATTTAGCTTTCTAAAGGCTTTGTCCTTTGCACATCGCACATTTGCCTCCTGGACCACAGGCTATCTCAATGCACACTAATGAGTTACAGCCTGCTGACGAAGGCTTTTTTGGTGCTTGCTATCACTAAATTCTGAAAAAATGGTGTGTCGTATCCTGCGATGACTTCTTTTTAATGACAGACACTAGATTAAATATTAATTACCATTTTTTTCATTATTGTCCACTTAGTATCACCTAGAACATTTAGTATCTCAAAAAAGTGAATCAAATGAAGACCTTGCAATTACAGGACATCTACCCAACACCAGAGTGCTCTAACAGAAGACCCCAAAACATTGTCCCAGATGGCAAACCTGCAGTATACAGAAAGAAGACAGCAATCCTTATACTTACCCCTGGTATCTGCTTCTTTTATGGTGAAAAAGCGAGCAATTATCTACACAGAATTCTGATGGGATAACTATCAAAAATGCTGACTTACAAAAGGTAACACTACTGAATTTTTGTTTTTACCTTGTAACTTTAATCACCTCAATTTTCTTGAACTAGTAGGTGTTTCTTTCCTTCATAGTGATTAAGAGGGAGCACTGCACAGCATGCCAGATAGCAGAAGGAGAAGAAAAAAGGATAGGTCAGGAACTCAAGCCTGCAGGTGCACACATACTCATGTTCATCAAGACACTTGGTGTTAGGGAGGTCCCAGCACACACACATCTCTCTGTTTATTAGTGATCATCGGCGTTTCTGCTGTTATAAAAAGGTTTTGCTTACACACACATTATCAACAAGCAAAAAATAAAGCAAGATACCATAAGGAGTGGAACAAGCAGGCGTTAATGTCTGACGAGAAATGAAATGTTACTGTATATTTTAGAAATCACCTAGATATGTCTCCAACTACGTAATAATGATCATAGCAACTTCCACCTTACTCATATACCACTTGGGCAAAATAATTTGCAGTCATCATTATAAAAGTATGGAACATTTCTGGGATGAAAACAAGGACCCATCTTTAAGTTCCTCAAAGACTTGGGAGAAAATCAAGCCCAATTAGTCCCAAAAAGACAAACTATAAGTGCTTCTATGAAAATTCAAGAACTGTATCAATACAATAGACAACAAGCTGACTTTCACATGACTAGGACTAGCAATACAGTCTATAACTTTACTCCAGCATTTTTTAAAAATACTATAATCTAGTAAATTATCTGTAATTAAGAGGAGTGCATCTTAATTTTTAATTAACACAGAATGTTCCACAGGATGATTTTTGCTGGCCTCAGTTTGTTTAGTTTTGACCAAAAAAAATAAGCAGTGATGTTTCAACAAGCTGAGCTACCAAAGCATGTGATTGTCTTCCCTAGTTAACAGTCAGTGTTATAAAGGAAACATGATTTACTGGATTATTTTGGGATGCACTAGTCTACCACAAACTGGGGAAAAAAAAAAAAAATCTGTACTGTCTTATAAAACATAGTTATGAAGACTATAAAGTAAGTCTAGACAGTTAATAAACCTGTGTTCACACATGACAAGAAAATATCTGAACTTTTAAAGAATTTATACCATATATATTTATACCAAAACATGTCATATTTTGTGATCTAGTGAGGGTATTTCATTAAAAATTAAAAACACCCCTCTGCAAAATGGTATCTGACATTTAATTGAGGGGTTCTTTCCATTGGTCTGTTTTGCTTTTCTTATTGTTTTCAAATGAAACCTATAGATTAAGCTACAGTTATATGCAAGAAAACTGTATTTATAGTATACATCAGCAAAAACAATATCCACTTCACAGCAATACCTAGCCAGATACAACACGATAAATAACTGGAAAACTTCATTTATAGCATTTCACCATAAAGTAAATCAATCACCTGGGAATGAAATGTACCTTCCAAGACATATATGCACATATACTATTACTACCCTTCACTATACTGTTTTGAAGCAAGTAATTCAGTAACTTCTCAATACAAAGAACACTACTCTTTTCTTCTTCTTTAGTGAGCAACAGCTCTCTCTAGAAACTCCCCAATGGGGAACAGAGGGGACACAGTTGAAGGAATAGTCATGCCAGAAACATGGCAACCACATCAAGCTACTCCTCTCACAGGGACATCACCACCGCATTAAATAATACCGAGCTAAGTATTTTGACAAGTACATGCTTTTCTATTAAGTATCCCCACTTGCTGATAAATGTCTAAAAAAAGGTTTACCACTAATGGACAACACTAAGCTTTTTCATTAAAGTCACATGAATGGCCATATTGCAGTCTGAAAGTCACGCCACTTTTTTTTTTTCTGCCACAAACATTAAATTATTTTTAAAATAAAAAAAATACAATAACATATAACAGAGCATTTAAATGCTACTGAAGTGGTTTGTCCTTCAAATAAGTCCATTTACAAATCAAGACATACTGCATCTTGCACTTGAACACATTCAAAACTGGAAGCTAGCATGATTTGTAACTAATGTGTCAGGTTTTTTGTTTTTATATTCTGCCTTGTGATGAACAAGGAGATGCTAGGGAGTGTTATGCTATAGCTCTCCTCTGAAAGTTTAGATACTGCCTGTCACTCCTACTCCTGCCTCTATGGTCAAAGTTGCAGGCAGCACTGAAGCAGAGGAATATAGCTGCGTTACTCAATGCCTTCTAAAATAAATGAATATTCATATACTAACAAAACTGTTTCTTTTTTTTCTTTCAAGTTTATCAGTCCTAGGAGTGTTGTGGGAATAGATGCAGGAATACCTCCACAGGTCCTTCACTGACGGGCATTTTCACATTCGTATTTACACATCAGCTTCTGAATGGATTTTAGCAAGTTCTCAAAATAGAGTTTATTCAGGTTACCAAGATGGGTCAGATCCTAGGCAAAGGCATTTATACCACAAAGTTAAGCACCAGATGAAGAGCTGAAGTTAGCGGGATAGTCTCCCAAAGTTCATTCTATGGTTGATAGAGATGGAGAGGAAATTATTAAAAAAGCAAGTTCAAAAGGAGGAGCTTAATGGAAGCACTGTTAATATGCTTTCCTCTTCCATTAAACATATGGGAAATCTGTCCCTCCTGAGTCCTGCACCTCTCTCCAGAACCAGAATTCACCTCCTTAAGGGATAGGAACACTGATTTCCAGGGAAATGATCTGGACTTGCAGGAGTGAAATAGGCAATCATCTACAGCACAAGTATCAAGAGTACTACAGAAACAGTCACAAAACCTCAAACCCTCCAGAGCTTCTCACCTCCACTTTTGAAAGGGGAGGACAGCATTCCATAACCAATACAACTCCTCATATTACTCCAGCAAACTCATCAGGAATATGATAAGAAGGAGGAGGTGGGGTAGGAAAGATGGGAGGAAAAAAGAATTCTAAGCCACAGCTGACCATTTCCAATAAAAATACTCTCTCTGTGGAATCAGTGTGTAAACCACTAGGAAGAGGCTGCAAGTACTACTGAAGCCCAACTTAAAAACAGAATTTTACTAACAAGAGGAGGTTTTATATTAAGGTAAGGACCTGCTTTCCACTAAGTCTCAGCCAGTACCAATGCAAAATTAGGCATCAGCTTCCAATGTAACACACAGTTCAACGGTTCTTAACATCAGGTATAATTAAGCAAACTTTATTTTTGCCAAATTCCAAGGCAATAAAACTGACAACTCCTATTGGAGGGTCCTTTTCTCACAGTGGTGCTGTTGGGTGATGAAGCTTTTTAACAGCTTGTTTACCTTGGCAGTGCAGTTAAAAGATTATTAGGTAGCTGTACATTTTTCAAGAAAGGATGGCATTCTAGAGCAGAACATGAAAACTTAAATTTGTCAAACCTTTTAAGCCTCATGATTTTTTTCCTCCTTTTAATATTTGTTGGATGCTGGAAGCCTACCAGCATCTGAGCTAGGAAGCCTTTGACCATTTCAGAAGGAGAGGAAAACTTACTCTTTCCCCCCTTCAGCTAACAGAGATGCAGGCTAACAAGTCAGCAGAACTAACTCAGTGTGAAACTTGTCAGTGAGATGAGGAACAGCTGATAATTTGTGTTAAATACTTAGTCATTTTTCCTTTAAATCCTGATGTACATTTTGTATTTATTGGCTGAATAATTTGAAGGGTTGAAGGGCTTCTGAGAAAAAAAAAAGCTATTTTATTCATGTCCCAGACTAGAGGCCAGATGTTAAGTTCACACTTAACCTGCCCTGCTGACCCGTCACCCAGATTCAACTCCCCCTTCCAGCAGTACTGCTTGAGATGCAGCTGTAGAATATTTCAGATACCTCTTTTAGCTCACTGTGTTTGGTGAAGGGAAGAGTGCTCCATTCTGTGCCAGTTGGAAAATGACCTTCTTTTCTTTTTTCAGAATCAGATGGGCCGCCAGCAGTCATCTCCATCTCATCCATTTGGTTCTCCTCTTCCTCAAAACCACAGCAACTGGTTTCTTTCAGTTGAAACCCTTGGATCAACAGCTGACAAGCCTCCAAGTCAGCTTCCCACACTCTTTGGAGCAGCTGGCTCCCGCAGCTGAAATAAAAGCCAAAAGAAAACAAAACTGCAGTTCAGGGAGAATAGTTACTATTTCAAGTAACTTTTGGGGAGACTGCTTATTATTAGAGAGGAAAATAAAAGCAACAAAAAAAGAACAGCAGCTTAAATACTTCCACAGAGATAATACAAGCTATTTCAAACTGAAAAGCAGTAAAATTATGGCCCTATTACCAAGCTGATGCCATAAAAAACCCCTTTGTGTTAAGAAGTTGCTTCCAACTGTATGGTGTACACTGGCTTCATGTGACCTTCTCCTGGTCAGACGTAAGTCCAGTGGTCTTGCCATCACAACCAGAGCTTCCTTCATGCTACTGGAAATACAGGACTGTCATCCTAAAAGCAGTCATGCGGTTTTCTCCTGAACTTGATGTAGAAGATCATGTATGAACAATCACACTATTTACAGCATTAAATCAGCTCTAATTTTGGGAAATAGGTAAAAATAGTTACACTAAATCTCTCATTCAACTGAAATGTGCTCGCTTCAATTCTATTGAATGAGATTATACTATTATATTCTTCCTTCAGAATTACACTTTTGAGTATTGTGCTTATATCTCCCTATTATGATTTATTTCTACTTTGTTATGGCACCAAAGAAAAAACTAAAGAGTTAGGAAATCCAAAATACCAAACTTCTTCATACTTTTAATCCATTGATCATCTCTCAGAGATGCCCATGTTACAAATACTGTTCCTGAGATGTGTCCAATAGACATTTTCACCTGAAGTAAAAGGGAATTTCAGGCATAGTTTTTCAGAACAGGACACTGAATACTAACATCACACTGCTTGTAAGAGATGTGGTCACATCTCCATTTAACACATGTTGTCTCCAAGAAACCAAAAGACTAGGTTGCCTGCTAAAATACAGTAGATCAATGGTAGAGCCCAGGATGGGACTCAGAAGCACTGATTCCCATGGTAATACACCCTTCCAGACAGATTTGAATGCTATTATCTAATAACCGCAATGTATTTTTCACAGTGCTTTTCAAGTTCTATCATTTACTATAATTGCAAGCAATTATAAATGACTAAAAGAAGGAAAATAATGATTTGATTTTAACTTTTCTGACTAAATTAAATATCTGCTTATCTTATATTCTAAATGAAGGGTAAAGAAGCTGCAGTGCTCACAATTAATTCATTAATATAACAAAGGTATGCTTTTAACTCTAAAACTTTACAAGATGCCAAGCTGTAAAATTCACACAGTGATATATTAAGACTGAGAACAAAACTGAGCTGCAGAAGCTGAACTATTTGATCTGTGCTTAGACTCAGTATATATGTTTATTGGAGGCACAATGCAGCATGCAGTCTGCACGTTGTTCTCCCCCAAGGAGTTCAGAGTATTGCTAATTAGAAAGGGAAAAAAAACTTCACTGTGTTCCATCCAGGTAGCATTTCATTTACCAAGCCAGAAATATAAAATAACTCCCATTGCTTCTCTACTTGTCAGTCACATCATCATGGTTACACAGTCAAAACATTTCCCTGCAGATGCACATAAGCCCATTTACTTGCTTTTGGAAAAGTTTTTTTGCAGCTATGTATGGCTTATTATTAAAAGGCTCAGAAAATACACTAGAGACCTAAATCATCATGTCCACTGGATAGCTATTCAATTTAATGAAGAGCTGTATTGACAAAACTGGGGCAGAGCTCGTGATGTATGTAGTATTCATTGTGGAGAAGATGACTAGCATATGTAAAAGTACAGCATAACAGTGCCTGGGCTGCTGTTATTCGGCCATAACTCAGCTCATTGGTGAACATGCTTTCAATTGTGTCTCAATTTTACACTCATTTCAGTAATCAGCAATTACTGAACATACTGCTAATAACTTGCTTTTATTTTAAGGATGTCTTTATCATTATATCTGTAAAATTCTAATACATCAATACATCTTGAAATAAGATATTAAGATGTGACACTGAACTTTTTGGCTGAAATCAATGAATGCACATATACTTAGATATTCTGAACATACCTAAGCCCAAGTACTCTGCATCTTTTAGTCTGCATTTTGGAATTCAGTGCCTAGAAGCATTTTTCAAACATACTTTTTGAATGAAATTTACTTGAAAGCTGCAAATAGCTGACATAGAAAGACATATTATTAAAAATTTTGTCCCCAGCATGCAAAACTATTTCATTTTTACATCAAGTGCAAATCAAGCTAAACTGAATTTCAGAGTTTGATTTATTCATGTTCAAGCCACACTAAAAGAGCATTTGCAGTCTCCATGAAGCCAAAAGTATGTGGATGCTTGTACTGAACAATTACTTTTTTCAGGTATGCAACTTTTCAAAATGATGGGGTGAGATCGGATCAGATTTTATATTATTCCTATACTTATAAATATTTTATGGTCTATCAACTTTTAGACATTACACGCCTACCTGTACATTACTATCAAAGTGGCATATGTGGCAAGTTCAATGGAGGTACCAGGAACAATTTGCTGGAATCTACGACAAATCACAAGCCATCAACCATTTATATAGATCCAGCAGCAACAAAGCATACCTAATCACCTGCTGACTGTGAACTTCCAAGTGCCAGAGTGCTCATGAGTCCAAAGTGCCAGGCTTTGTACAAACACCAAACAGATTACAATGATGGCCCTTTTCTCAGGAAGACTTTTAAGTTTAAAACAAGGAATGAGAGCTAGGATACAGACAATGATCAAAGAAACACTGAGACAACAGAGGACTGAACATGGCACAGTAGTTACAGTACAGCAGTTTTATTAGTTATATCAGTAACTGATTAGTCTAGTCACTGTCAAGCACACTGAGCTATCACAGTAAATGAATATTTTAAGGGCAGTGAAACAGGTCAGTGGATATCTAAGATCTCATCCTTCCATAAAGGAATCATGTAAAAAAAAAAGACAAAGGATGCTAGTATATAAACATAATGGCAGAGTGATTTATACCAATGTGGTTTAACATCTGTAGATGGAAGTCAGTCTTTTGATATTTAAAAAAAAAAAAAGACTGAGTAGGTGGTAAAAGATTCTGAGTAGCCTTGAAGGCTAGTAGTTATGTTTGATGTGACAGGACAGAGGGAATCAATGTAGAAAAGCAAAGTGAAATGATCAGAAACACAGAATTAAAACAAAAAAGTTACTGCAGTGGCAACAGCACTGTGTGGATGAGAGTGGGGCAAGACTGCTTTGGTCAAGTCGTGGTCACGGAAATGGATGTTGAAATGAGAGAGATGCAAGACTCAACCCGAGTAATTTTTTAGCTGGATGGATAGCTAGAAGTCTTTTCTCAAGGATACTATGCAGAAAGAATCTACAAGAGGAGGCCTAAGTTGACTTGAAGAATAAGACATCCACAGCAACATGAAAGCAGCAGGGAGATTTCTGCATTAGGTCAAGTTGATGATGATGGAAGAGCAGTCAGAGAAACAGAGCTGTTTATGGACAAGAGAAAATTAATGTGGTGCAGAGGTTTGAAACTGTAATTGCAGATGCTTTTACCAAGTCTCTCTGTTGTTTTCTAGGAAACAACACCAGAGACCAGAGGGTACAAGGAAACTAGAAGATATCTTCAATTTACATGTAACGTCGGGTGAAACTCGTGTTGAGAGTCATACCCAGCAAGGATTCTCTCTCTCTTCTTTTAAGTCAAAGAACATTGCTCCTCTGTCTTTTCACAAGATTCCCAGAGATTTCAATAAGGATTCTCTATGTGGCTCTCAGCACATTATTCTAAAGCTATTTATAGTGCTAACTGGAACTACAAGAACACGACTTTCCTATTGAGGGCTCTGCATACATATAAAAGGCACATTCAGTTCCTGAACATCATAGCCTAAATGAAAACATGCCCATGTAAAAATAGCCGAAAGATTTTATATTAAACCCTATTTAAGAAAACCAAAACAAAGTCCCTCAAAATCTCCTAAAAAGCAAATCAGAATCAACACAGGGAGATGTCACTACTTGCAAATCTCACCATCTCTAGTTTGTAGGAATGCCCATTGGTAAGTGAACTGTTAAAAGTGGTTTATAACACCCTGAGGTCAATGCAGCATTGATAGAAGGTGTTGCTTATTTTAAAGGAAATCTCTGTAAGGAGACACAACTTGAAAGCCAAGAGAGTGAGACTGAAGCTGAAAGGCTACATAGTAAGACATCTAATTAGAAACTGCATAACCAAAAGCTATAAGTGAAGATGAACCATCACTAAGAAGAAATACTCTAGACATTATTTCTAAGAGGTGAGCCACATTAAGGTGCAGATTCTGGAAAGCATGTACTTACCATTTCCCAGTACACCCGGTACACACGTTAACACTGCATTCACTGACCCTAAAAGCAGTTTCCTCTGACAAGAATGCAAAACAAAATGCAACAAAAATAGCCTGGCAGGAACAACAGGGATTTTCGTTAGAACAATTAAAATGACTGGAATGTTTTAAGGCTTGCAGAAAATAGCAATGTGAATCAAAAGACTTTGCTCTATATCCCCAATCTTTGTTGATCTATTGTACAAACTAGGGAACATTCCTCTATATTTTGGTTGTTCCTATTTATATTTTGCACCACAAGGAAAGAACTAGCTCTTCTTACTCTACATTTAGTTATGTTTTTGTTGCCTTTTCTTAAGGCAACAGCCATGCAGTGAACAAAAAAGGGCAAGAACGGAGTAATAATATACAGAGAAAGGAGGCCAACCATATTGCTTTACTGTTAGCAGAAATCCACCCCTCTGATTTGCTTTAGCAGATTTATTCACATTCATGCATTAATAGCCCTTCTCATATTTAACACATATTTACTTATGTTTACAAATATTTTCAGGAATACGTTCTACTTCTCTCTTTCATAAAACAAGGTTTCCAGCCTGATCAGTTCTTGACCTGTAACCTTAGCTGTTGTGTTTTACTGTGTAACAGCAGATTGATAAGGGAGAAGATACAGGTAGGGCTCATCAGATCACAGCTGATCTGATGAGCAAAACTTTTTTTCCCTGGCCTGCACACTAGAAAGTCACCTTTTATAAACATCTGACATCAAAACATACTCTTTTTTTTACTTCTTGCAAATCTCCCTAATCTTATAAACCCTTTCATATAACTTCAATTTCACAATTCAATTCCTTGCATTGTGCCTCTTCTCTACAATCTCCTCAGGAGCCAAAAATCTCATGAGTCATCATTCGGATCATATGGTTGTCAAAATGTGGGAGACATTCTTCCTGCTCCCTTAATTCAAACCTCACTGACAACACTCGTTAGCTGTTCAGCACCATTACTGCACTTCTCCACGTGTAAACAAGACTCACTCCCAGAAGGTCAGGTGACTCCACACTCCCCTGTCAGATGACAACCTGCTCTAACAGCTACCTTGGAGACTTGCTAGAATTCCTAGGCAAAGTCTGAAGGTTGCAGTACTTTTCTCTGGCACAAGCCATTTGCTTCTCTGACTTTGCTTTCTCCCTTATAAAACATACAATAATATCCAGAAAACAACAAATAGCTAACCCTCCTTAAATGTGATGTTTGACCTACTGAGAATACTCTGGATCAGAACCACAAGAGACCAAGAAAGCACTCCTCACAATCCCCATCTAACTTCTAGACTCCTACATCTTCAACACCTACAAATTTTGCTCTGAGCTGGCTTTTCTAATACATAAACCTTATAAGCCACAGACAAGTCCTCTGCACAACAGTCACATCCAAAAGAAACACAACACATCCAGTCAGAAAATTATAGTGTAGCACAGAGATGCAGATGCTACTTTCATGAAGCTAGAAGAATGGGTGACAGCAGTGGCTCTGCTTTCCACAGCATCGGGACTACTTTCTACAGCACTATAGGAGCAGTGGCCCATGTGCAGAAAGGGACAGACTTGAGGAAACAGGTGAGCAGAGCCCCAAGATCAGCTGAGCCCTCAATGTGGTAGCTATAGCATCCTCCTCTCCTCTACTCAGGGATGTAGCATGGCAGAGTATATCTGGAGGTACAGTAGGTAGACTACCTGGAGCCAGGTCTCCTGTGTCTTTTTGAGTGATAACCTCTACGATATTGCAAAGGAACACCCACCACAGTCTTTCAAGTTATGCTGGAATTCGGAGATACAACTCATTGGCTTTGTGAGCAAAAACGAGCAGCAACAGTTCAGTTCCCTCCTTGCCCACAACCACCGCATTTCCAATGAGTCCTAGTGGAGAACCCCAAATACAAGCAGACACCTGCTCATCTCAGATATTTAACACCATAGACACCTTAGGCCCAGTATAAATACCACCTACAGAACAGAACCAAAATGCCCTGCTGGAACACAACCCCTCAAACCCTGCACAGTCTCCTTCAGACTGCTTCTGCCTGCTGCACACATCTTGCTTCTTTCACATCTCTCCTTGCCCCCATAGGAACTTTCACTCGAGGAACATTCACTCCAGTGTATTTCTGCAGGTCTGGCTGCAGGGACAACCTCCACAGCTCCTTATACTCCTTTCAGTTGTTGGGTCAGTTCCTTTCTTCCCTGCCTCTATCTTTTCCCTGCCTCTGTGCTGTTACCTAGCAGGTAGCACTGCCCTTTTATTACTTGTGGTAGCGCCAGGTAGTGCTTTTAGGTGATGATCCTATGAAAGACCACATACAGAATAAGGATATGCTGCACTATAGAAATAACTAGCTGAGAATATCTAAATTACATGTTCTGTTTGTGTATATTATGTTCTATCTGTAAACAATTTTAATTGTATTTTTTGTGTGAAGGACTTCATAGTACGTGAAGTTGGATGGATGTAAGATGGATGGATATGAAGATGTACATATATGAAGGAAATAAGCCTTTTAAACGTGTATAAATACTTTCCTTTTCATATAATGGTAGTGACATTGAAGCAAAATCAACGTACCAGGTAATTATCACATATTTCACATTACTACAAAATGAGGGACAGAGTTTTCAAATGTGCATACCAAACTGTCAAAGCAGGGTAAACAATGGGGAGCTGTCAATGTAGGCAGTTTCCGAGTTTGGACTTGTAGCTGAATGATTTCTATCAGCTGCTGTGATACGCTATTCAAGATACAGCCTTCAGTGCAGAAGGCAAGACAACCAGCAGAGTAAGAGGGAGGGCTGGAAGCAAAACACTGCCCAGGACCAATTAAAAGTGGGACCAGAGTATCCGATCCCGTTCCAGAATTCCATTTTTCTCTCTAGTTCCATAGATTTTTATTTGATGAAGCATTATGTTTCACCACAGTATGTTAAAAAAAGTGATGAACCAGACATAAGTTGTGCCCTCTGCCATAAATTCCACTCTCTCCCACCTCCCAAGAAAATCTAAATTACATGTAATGGATCAAAATATTTCTCATATGAAGAGTCATTACATTTTCATATTAATATATTAAAATCAGTTTGGGGCATTTTGTACATATGCATAATGAGGTTATGCCACCAATTGTATAAATAGTATAATTAAGAAAAAAATGGATACATGCATTCTGTTATGAAATTCTCAGGAATTTCTTCAGACCTTTCAAATGCTATTAACTTGAACTGACTTCATAAAACATTTCTTAAAAAATTCCTTCCCATTAAGACATTCAGAATTTTTCATAGAATCATAGA